>CALNHX010004198.1:0-132686 GCA_940337035.1 Agriotes lineatus | reverse complement strand
AGTGATATATGGTTAAATGGTCTCCGTATATACTACTACAAGGGCTATTTCCACAGCAATCAATTTTAAGCTAGTAACTGAACAGCTGCTACTGTTGGCACGCATATTATGAACAAATTTTTTAAATTCTGATCGCCCCAAGCTATCAAATTAGCTCAATAATATTTCCTGTAGTTAATATTTGCTGCAAAACGTGGTTTTCAGACGTTTTAACGCACCTTAATACTATACTATTAAAATTGTTTTGGATGCAGAAAAATTTTATATATTAGTGATATATGGTTAAATAGTCTCCGTATATACTACTACAAGGGCTATTTCCACAACAATAAATTTTAAGCTAGTAACTGAACACCTGCTACTGTTGGTACGCATATTATGACCAAATTTATTAAATTCTGATCGTCTCTAGCTATCAAATTGGCTCAATAATTTTTGCCGTAGTTAATAGTAGCTGCAAAACGTGTTTTTCAGACGTTTAACGTTCCTTAATACTACACTATTAAAATTAAATTTTTTGGATGCAGAAAAATTTTATATAGTAGTGATATCTGGTTAAATGGTCTCCATATATACTACAACAAGGGCTATTTCCACAGCAATCAATTTTAAGCTAGTAAATGAACAGCTGCTACTGTTGGCACGCATATTATAAACAATTTTATTTAATTCTGATCGCTCTTAGCTATCAAATTAGCTCAATAATATTTCCATTAGCTAATATTTGCTGCAAAACGTGCTGTTCAGACGTTTTAACGTACCTTAATACTATACTATTAAAATTGAATATTTTGGATGCCGATAAATTTTATATAGTAGTGATATATGGTAAAATGGTCTCCATATTTACTACTACAAAGGATATTACCACAGCAATCAATTTTAAGCTAGTAATTGAACACCTATTACTGATGGCACGCATATTTTGAACAAATTTTTTAAATTCTGATCGCCCCAAGCTATCAAATTAGCTCAATGATATTTCCTGTAGTTAATATTTGCTGCAAAACGTGCTTTTCAGACGTTTTAACAAACATTAATACTACACTATTAAAATTGAATATTTTGGATGCAGAAAAATTTTATATAGTAGTGATATATGGTTAAATGTTCTCCGTATATACTACTACAAGGGCTATTACTACAGCAATCAATTTTAAGCTAGTAATTGAATACCTGCTACTGATGGCACGCATATTATGAACAAATTTTATACATTCTGAACGCCGCAAGCTATCAAATTAACTTAATAATATTGCCTGTAGTTAATATTTGCGGCAAAACGTGGGTTTCAGACGTTTTAACGTACTTTAATACTATACTATTAAAACTAAATTTTTTGGATGCAGAAAAATTGTATATAGTAGTGATATATGGTTAAATGGTCTCCATATATACTACTAAAAGGGCTATTACCACAGCAATCAACTTTAAGCTAGTAATTGAACACCTGCTACTGATGGCACGCATATTATGAAAAAAAAATTTTAAATTCTGATCGCCCCAAGCTATCAAATTAGCTCAATATTTCCTGTAGTTAATATTTGCTGCAAAACGTCCTTTTCAGGCGTTTTAACGCACCTTAATACTATACTATTAAAATTGAATTTTTTGGAAGCAGAAAAATTTTATATAGAAGTTATATATCGTTAAATGGTCTCCGTATATACTACTACAAGGGCCATTACTACAGCAATCAATTTTAAGCTAGTAATTAAACACCTGCTACTGATGGAACGCATATTAAAAACAAATTTTTAAAATTCTGATCGCCCCAAGCTATCAAATTAGCTCAATGATATTTCCTGTAGTTAATATTTGCTGCAAAACGTGATTTTCAGACGTTTTAACGTACCTTAATACTATACTATTAAAATTGAATTATTTCTATGCAGAAAAATTTTATATAGTAGTGATATATGGTTAAATGGTCTCCGTATATACTACTACAAGGGCTATTACTACAGCAATCAACTTTAAGCTAGTAATTGAACACCTGCTACTGATGGCACGCATACCATGAACAATTTTTTTAAATTCTGATCGCCCCAAGCTATCAAATTAGCTCAATATTTCCTGTAGTTAATATTTGCTGCAAAACGTCCTTTTCAGACGTTTTAACGCACCTTAATACTATACTATTAAAATTGAATTTTTTGGAAGCAGAAAAATTTTATATAGAAGTTATATATCGTTAAATGGTCTCCGTATATACTACTACAAGGGCCATTACTACAGCAATCAATTTTAAGCTAGTAATTAAACACCTGCTACTGATGGAACGCATATTAAAAACAAATTTTTAAAATTCTGATCGCCCCAAGCTATCAAATTAGCTCAATGATATTTCCTGTAGTTAATATTTGCTGCAAAACGTGATTTTCAGACGTTTTAACGTACCTTAATACTATACTATTAAAATTGAATTATTTCTATGCAGAAAAATTTTATATAGTAGTGATATATGGTTAAATGGTCTCCGTATATACTACTACAAGGGCTATTACTACAACAATCAACTTTAAGCTAGTAATTGAACACCTGCTACTGATGGCACGCATACCATGAACAATTTTTTTAAATTCTGTTCGCCCCAAGCTATCAAAATAGCTCAATAATATTTAATGTAGTTAATATTTGCTGCAAAACGTGCTTTTCAGACGTTTTAACGTACCTTAATACTATACTATTAAAATTGAATTATTTCGATGCAGAAAAATTTTATATAGTAGTGATATATGGTTAAATGTTCTCCGTATATACTACTACAAGGGCAAATACTACAGCAATCAATTTTAAGCTAGTAATTGAACACCTGCTACCGATCGCACTCATATTATGAACAATTTTTTTAAATTGTGATCGCCCCAAGCTATCAAATTAGCTCAAAAATATTTCCTGTAGTTAATATTTGCTGAAAAAACGTGCTTTTCCGACGTTTTAACTTACCTTAATACTATACTACTAAAATTGAATTTTTTGGATCCAGAAAAATTTTATATAGTAGTGATATATGGTTAAATGGTCTCCGTATATACTACTACAAGGGCTATTACTACAGCAAACAATTTTGAGCTAGTAATTGAACACCTGCTACCGATCGCTCGCATATTATGAACAATTTTATAAATTGTGATCGCCCCAAGCTATCAAATTAGCTAAAAAATATTTCCTGTAGTTTATATTTGCTGAAAAAACGTGCTTTTCCGACGTTTTAACTTACCTTAATACTATACTACTAAAATTGAATTTTTTGGATGCAGAAAAATTTTATATAGTAGTGATATATGGTTAAATGGTCTCCGTATATACTACTACAAGGGCTATTACTACAGCAATCAATTTTAAGCTAGTAATTGAACACATGCTACTGATGGCACGCATATTATGAACAAATTTTTTTAAATTCTGATCCCCCAAAGCTATCAAATTAGCTCAATAATATTTCCTGTAGTTAATATTTGCTGCAAAACGTGATTTTCAGACGTTTTAACGTACCTTAATACTATACTATTAAAATTGAATTTTTTGGATGCAGAAAAATTTTATATAGAAGTTATATATGGTTAAATGGTCTCCGTATATACTACTACAAGAGCCATTACTACAGCAATCAATTTTAAGCTAGTAATTAAACACCTGCTACTGTTGGCACGCATACCATGAACAATTTTTTTAAATTCTGTTCGCCCCAAGCTATCAAATTAGCTCAATAATATTTCCTGTAGTTAATATTTGCTGCAAAACGTGCTTTTCAGACGTTTTAACGTACCTTAATACTATACTATTAAAATTGAATTATTTCAATGTAGAAAAATTTTATATAGTAGTGATATATGGTTAAATGTTCTCCGTATATACTACTACAAGGGCAATTACTACAGCAATCAATTTTAAGCTAGTAATTGAACACCTGCTACCGATCGCACTCATATTATGAACAATTTTTTTAAATTGTGATCGCCCCAAGCTATCAAATTAGCTCAAAAATATTTCCTGTAGTTAATATTTGCTGAAAAAACGTGCTTTTCCGACGTTTTAACTTACCATAATACTATACTATTAAAATTGAATTTTTTGGATGCAGAAAAATTTTATATAGTGATATATGGTTAAATGTTCTCCGTATATACTACTACAAGGGCAATTACTACAGCAATCAATTTTAAGCTAGTAATTGAACACCTGCTACCGATCGCTCGCATATTATGAACAATTTTTATAAATTGTGATCGCCCCAAGCTATCAAATTAGCTCAAAAATATTTCCTGTAGTTTATATTTGCTGAAAAAACGTGCTTTTCCGACGTTTTAACTTACCTTAATACTATACTATTAAAATTGAATTTTTTGGATGCAGAAAAATTTTATATAGTAGTGATATATGGTTAAATGGTCTCCGTATATACTACTACAAGGGCTATTACTACAGCAATCAATTTTAAGCTAGTAATTGAACACCTGCTACTGATGGCACGCATATTATGAACAAATTTTTTAAACTCTGATTGTCCCAAGCTATCAAATTAGCTCAATAATATTTGCTGTAGTTAATATTTGCTGCAAAACGTCCTTTTCAGACGTTTTAACGCACCTTAATACTATACTATTAAAATTGAATTTTTTGGATGCAGAAAAATTTTATATAGAAGTGATATATGGTTAAATGGTCTCCGTATATACTACTACAAAGGCTATTACTACAGCATTCAATTTTAAGCTAGTAATTGAACACCTGCTACTGATGGCACGCATATTATGAACAAATTTTTTAAACTCTGATTGTCCCAAGCTATCAAATTAGCTCAATAATATTTCCTGTAGTTAATATTTGCTGCAAAACGTCCTTTTCAGACGTTTTAACGCACCTTAATACTATACCATTAAAATTGAATTTTTTGGATTCAGAAAAATTTTATATAGAAGTGATATATGGTTAAATGGTCTCCGTATATACTACTAAAAGGGCCATTACTACAGCAATCAATTTTAAGCTAGTAATTAAACACCTGCTACTGATGGAACGCATATTAAAAACAAATTTTTTAAATTCTGATAGCCTCAAGCTATCAAATTAGCTCAATGATATTTCCTGTAGTTAATATTTGCTGCAAAACGTGCTTTTCAGACGTTTTAACGTACCTTAATACTATACTATTAAAATTTAATTATTTCGATGCAGAAAAATTTTATATAGTAGTGATATATGGTTAAATGGTCTCCGTATATACTACTACAAGGGCTATTACTACAGCAATCAACTTTAAGCTAGTAATTGAACACCTGCTACCGATGGCACGCATACCATGAACAATTTTTTTAAATTCTGTTCGCCCCAAGCTATCAAATTAGCTCAATGATATTTCCTGTAGTTAATATTTGCTGCAAAACGTGCTTTTCAGACGTTTTAACGTACCTTAATACTATACTATTAAAATTGAATTATTTCGATGCAGAAATATTTTATATAGTAGTGATATATGGTTAAATGTTCGCCGTATATACTACTACAAGGGCAATTACTACAGCAATCAATTTTAAGCTAGTAATTGAACACCTGCTACCGATCGCACTCATATTATGAACAATTTTTTTAAATTGTGATCGCCCCAAGCTATCAAATTAGCTCAAAAATATTTCCTGTAGTTAATATTTGCTGAAAAAACGTGCTTTTCCGACGTTTTAACTTACCTTAATACTATACTATTAAAATTGAATTTTTTGGATCCAGAAAAAGTTTATATAGTAGTGATATATGGTTAAATGGGCTCCGTATATACTACTACAAGGGCTATTACTACAGCAATCAATGTTGAGCTAGTAATTGAACACCTGCTACTGATGGCACGCATATTATGAACAAATTTTTAACATTCTGAACGCCGCAAGCTATCAACTTAACTTAATAATATTGCCTGTAGTTAATATTTGCGGCAAAACGTGGGTTTCAGACGTTTTAACGTACGTTCCTTAATACTATACTAATAAAATTGAATTATTTCGATGCAGAAAAATTTTATATAGTGATATATGGTTAAATGGTCTCCGTATATACTACTACAAGGGCAATTACTACAGCAATCAATTTTAAGCTAGTAATTGAACACCTGCTACCAATCGCTCGCATATTATGAACAATTTTTATAAATTGTGATCGCCCCAAGCTATCAAATTAGCTCAAAAATATTTCCTGTAGTTTATATTTGCTGAAAAAACGTGCTTTTCCGACGTTTTAACTTACCTTAATACTATACTATTAAAATTGAATTTTTTGGATGCAGAAAAATTTTATATAGTAGTGATATATGGTTAAATGGTCTCCGTATATACTACTACAAGGGCTATTACTACAGCAATCAATTTTAAGCTAGTAATTGAACACCTGCTACTGATGGCACGCATATTATGAACAAATTTTTTTAAATTCTGATCGCCCCAAAGCCATCAAATTAGCTCAATAATATTTCCTGTAGTTAATATTTGCTGCAAAACGTGCTTTTCAGACGTTTTAACGTACCTTAATACTATACTATTAAAATTGAATTTTTTGGATGCAGAAAAATTTTATATAGAAGTGATATATGGTTAAATGGTCTCCGTATATACTACTACAAGGGCTATTACTACAGCAATCAATTTTAAGCTAGTAATTGAATACCTGCTACTGATGGAACGCATATTATAAACAAATTTTTAAAATTCTGATCGCCCCAAGCTATCAAATTAGCTCAATGATATTTCCTGTAGTTAATATTTGCTGCAAAACGTGCTTTTCGACGTTTTAACGTACGTACCTTAATACTATACTAATAAAATTGAATTATTTCGATGCAGAAAAATTTTATATAGTGATATATGGTTAAATGTTCTCCGTATATACTACTACAAGGGCAATTACTACAGCAATCAATTTTAAGCTAGTAATTGAACACCTGCTACCGATCGCTCGCATATTATGAACAATTTTTATAAATTGTGATCGCCCCAAGCTATCAAATTAGCTCAAAAATATTTCCTGTAGTTAATATTTGCTGCAAAACAAGATTTTCGGACGTTTTAACGTACCTTAAAACTATACTTTAAAATTAAATTTTTTGGATGCAGAAAAATCTTATATAGTAGTGATATATTGTTAAATTGTCTCTATATATACTACTACAAGGGCTATTACCACTGCAATCAATTTTAACCCTTCACTGCATGATTTTTTATTTTTCAATAAGAAAATTACTAGGTGGTGTGAAAATATGCTTTATTAACATAAAAAATAGAAAAAAAAATTTTACTTCTATATTGTGCCTTATTTTTGAAAATTTTCTTATGTATCATATATGATACATCATGCAGTTAGCTAATTACAATGAAATTTTTTAAAACAATTATTTTTTTTGTTCAAACATAAGTGAACACCACATTTTTCACATTTTACTGCACTTAAGCGATTGCACTTGGGTAGCTTACATCGTTGTCTGGTGTCGAATACAGGAAAGTGGCCCACTTCGTCAGTTCTGATGTCCTTGGGAGGTACATAAGACGCTGTGGCTTTCTTATGTTTTTTTGAAAGTTGCTCATCCACTGAAGATGGTCTCCCTCGTTTGTTTGTTGACGCTTTACCACATTTACATAGACATTGGGCTACTTCAGCTCTAAATTCCCATAACTGTAAGCATTTCTTTACATTTTCTCCCAATTCTGCTCTTCGTTTCATGACCCGTTTGTACAGTATCCATGCGTTGATTACAGCAAGATCTACTAGATGGTAAAAAATTCGAAAGTACCATTTTTTACTTCGAATTTTTATGTTGTATCGACCCATAAAGCTATCCATTAGGTCCACACCTCCCATATGCTTATTGTATGCCTGAATCACGGCTGGACAATCAACGGAAATCTTCTTTTTCTGTTTCTTGTCTACGATCTACCTTAGAAACTGGTTGCTGTCCTAAAAACGACGAGGCCATTACTACAGTCTTGTTGTCTTTCCATGCAACAAGGGATATTTCTACATCATCTACCATTCCAACTACTTTAGAGCTGTAACCCCTATCCTTTTTTTTCATTTTCTCCTCCGCAGGCAATGTGCAATTTGGGATACGGTTTCGATTTATTGTGCCCAGAGAATGTATGCCTTGTTTAGCCAAGTATGATATTAGCGGTAGTGAAGTATAGTAATTATCAAAGTAAACTTGATAATTTCTATTTTGCTCTACCGATCTACACAAGCGAACCACCACATTGGCACTCGCACCCAGATTGGGTTCATTATTCTGCAAAACATTTTCTTGCCCTGCATAAATTTCAAAACCATAAGCGAATCCTGATTGTCCGCACAGAACATATAATTTGAAGCCCCATTTGTGGGGCTTCAGTGGCAAATATTGTTTTAGAAAATGCCTCGCTTTCGTTGCACACATCTGCTCATCAACCGAAAGGATTGCCTCTTTTGCTACAGTTGAAAATTTTTCGAGTAAATGAGAAACCACTGGCCTAATTTTATGTAGACGGTCATGCTCTGGATTATCTCTTGGCAGTAACTTTGAATTGTCACTAAAATGGAGATTTTCTCGTATCTTCTCAAACCTGTTCACGCTCATGCATTCCTTTATAATAGAATTACCGATTGTGGGTGACCAATAGGAACGAACATTTGGATTACGTGTAACAGACATGAGTATACAAATACCCAAATACTGCTGCACGTCAATGCTCTTCAGCATTGCTGGTTTGGTAGGATTTTTCTGTACAGAGTACAAATTACTCTGTTCCACAATGTGGTTTACTAGTTCGTTTGTGAAAAAGTATTTAAAAAAACTGTATGGTGTGTCCAAGTTCATAATTTCAAGTGAAAGGTTTTCGTTTCCAGAAAACACCATTTGGTCTTCGTTTAGGATGAGGTTTTTGTTTTTCCACAACAATTTTGGTTTCTTACCCTTATTGCTCGACGTGGTCGGTTGACTAATTAAATTTCCTCTAACTACGTCCTCAATTGCTTCATCAACAGTAGTACCAGCAGGAGGTTTGTCACTGCTAACATTCGTAGAACTACCTTCGTCGTCAGAATCCACCAAATCTGGAGTATCCAAATCCTGCAAGTCACGCTGAGTAACTGGGAATTCATCGTCATCAAACTCATCTTCCTGAATATCAAGGCCATCTTCACTAATATCACTGAAATTCTCCCAGATTTCCTCCAGTTCCTTGTCCGTCAGATATTTCTTCTTATTATATGCCATATTGACCTGTACAATACAAACTGCATGAAGTATCAAATTTGATACATAAATTTCTAACACAAATATCTTTTCGGTATTTCTAAAATTCCAAAATTTCAGTACATTGACATCAAAGCACATACCTTTATAGTACTTCTGCAACGATAATTATTCGCAAAAATACATAGAAACACGTAAAAACGATAATAACTTTCATAAACACAAACACCGCATCAGCTGTCAAGCAGCAACCTAAATTAATTTCTCATTTCAGGACAAGTAGAGCCACCTATGTTTGAGTAGCTCAACTAATCAGATGAATTTATGTATCAAATACGAAACATCATGCAGTAAAAACCACACTTACATTTTAGGACCCCTAAATGTGAAATTACAAGAACTGTTTCAAATATGATACACGATGCAGTGAAGGGTTAAACTAGTAATTGATCATTTGCTACTGATGGAACGCATATTATGACTAAATTTATTAAATTCTGATCACCCCTAGCTATCACATTAGCTCAATAATATTTTCTGTACTTAAATATTTGTTTGAAAACCTGCTTTTCAGACGTGTTGACGTACCATAATGCTATACTATTAAAATTGAATTTTTTGGATGCAGAAAAATCTTATATAGTAGTGATATATGGTTAAATGGTCTCCATATATACTACTACAAGGGATATTACCACTGCAATCAATTTTAAACTAGTAATTGAACACCTGCTACTGATGACACGCATATTATGAACAAATTTTTTAAATTCTGATTGCCCCAAGCTATCAAATTAGCTCAATAATATTTCCTGTAGTTAATAATTGCTGCAAAACGTGCTTTTCAGACGTTTTAACGTACCTTAATACTATACTATTAAAATTGAATTTTTTGGATGCAGAAAAATCTTATATAGTAGTGATATATGGTTAAATGGTCTCTATATATACTACTACATGGGCTATTACCACTGCAATCAATTTTAAACTAGTAATTGATCATTTGCTACTGATGGAACGCATATTATGACTAAATTTATTAAATTCTGATCACCCCTAGCTATCACATTAGCTCAATAATATTTTCTGTACTTAAATATTTGCTGGAAAACCTGCTTTTCAGACGTGTTGACGTACCATAATGCTATACTATTAAAATTGAATTTTTTGGATGCAGAAAAATCTTATATAGTAGTGATATATGGTTAAATGGTCTCCATATATACTACTACAAGGGCTATTACCACTGCAATCAATTTTAAACTAGTAATTGAACACCTGCTACTGATGACACGCATATTATGAACAAATTTTTTAAATTCTGATCGCCCCAAGCTATCAAATTAGCTCAATAATATTTCCTGTAGTTAATAATTGCTGCAAAACGTGCTTTTCAGACGTTTTAACGTACCTTAATACTATACTATTAAAATTGAATTTTTTGGATGCAGAAAAATCTTATATAGTAGTGATATATGGTTAAATGGTCTCTATATATACTACTACAAGGGCTGTTACCACTGCAATCAATTTTAAACTAGTAATTGATCATTTGCTACTGATGGAACGCATATTATGGCTAAATTTATTAAATTCTGATCACCCCTAGCTATCACATTAGCTCAATAATATTTTCTGTACTTAAATATTTGTTGGAAAACGTGCTTTTCAAACGTGTTGACGTACTATAATGCTATACTATTAAAATTGAATATTTTGGATGCAGAAAAATCTTATATAGTAGCGATATATGGTTAAATGGTCTCCATATATACTACTACAAAGGCTGTTACCACTGCAATCAATTTTAAACTAGTAATTGAACACCTGCTACTGATGACAGGCATATTATGAACAAATTTTTTAAATTCTGATCACCCCTAGCTATCACATTGCTCAATAATATTTTCTGTACTTAAATATTTACTGCAAAACGTGATTTTCGGACGTTTTAACGTACCTTAAAACTATACTTTAAAATTGAATTTTTTGGATGCAGAAAAATTTTATATAGTTGTGATATATGGTTAAATGGTCTCCATATATACTACTACAAAGGCTATTATTACAGCAATCAATTTTAAGCTAGTAACTGAACACCTGCTAATGATGGCACGCATATTCTGGCCAAGTTTATTAAATTCTGATTGCCATTAGTTATCACATCAGCTCAATAATATTTCCTGTAGTTAATATTTGCTGCAAAACGTGCTTTTCGGACGTTTTAACGTACCTTAATACTATACTATTAAAATTGAATCTTTTGGATGCAGAAAAATTTTATATAGTAGTGATATATCGTTAAATGGTCTCCATATATACTACTACAGGGGCTATTACCACAGCAATCAATTTTAAGCTAGTAATTGATCACCTGCTACTGATGGCAAGCATATTATGAACAAATTTTATAAATTCTGATCGCCCCAAGCTATCAAATTAGCTCAATAATATTTCCTGTAGTTAATATTTGCTGCAAAACGTGCTTTTCGGACGTTTTAACGTACCTTAATACTATACTATTAAAATTGAATCTTTTGGATGCTGAAAAATTTTATATATTAGTGATATATAGTTAAATGGTCTCCATACATACTACTACAAGGGCTATTAGCACACCAATCAATTTTAAGTTAGTAATTGATCACCTGCTACTGATGGCACGCATATTATGAACAAATTTTTTAAATTCTGATCGCCCCAAGCTATCAAATTAGCTCAATAATATTTCCTGTAGTTAATAATTGTTGCAAAACGTGCTTTTCATACGTTTTAACATACCTTAATACTATACTATTAAAATTGAATTTTTTGGATGCAGAAAAATTTTATATAGTTGTGATATATGGTTAAGTGGTCTCCATATATACTACTACAAGGGCTATTACCACTGCAATCAATTTTAAACTAGTAATTGAACACCTGCTACTGATGACACGCATATTATGAACAAATTTTTTAAATTCTGATCGCCCCAAGCTATCAAATTAGCTCAATAATATTTCCTGTCGTTATTATTTGCTGCAAAACGTGATTTTCAGACGTTTTAACGTACCTTAATACTATACTATTAAAATTGAATTTTTTGGATGCAGAAAAATTTTATATAGTAGTGATATATGGTTAAATGGTCTCCATATATACTACTACAAGGGCTATTACTACTGCAATCAATTTTAAACTAGTAATTGATCACCTGCTACTGATGGAACGCATATTATGGCCAAATTTATTAAATTCTGATCACCCCTAGCTATCATATTAGCTCAATAATATTTTCTGTAGTTAAATATTTGCTGGAAAACCTGCTTTTCAGACGTGTTGACGTACCATAATGCTATACTATTAAAATTGAATTTTTTGGATGCAGAAAAATCTTATATAGTAGTGATATATGGTTAAATGGTCTCCATATATACTACTACAAGGGCTATTACCACTGCAATCAATTTTAAACTAGTAATTGAACACCTGCTACTGATGACACGCATATTATGAACAAATTTTTTAAATTCTGATCACCCCTAGCTATCACATTAGCTCAATAATATTTTCTGTACTTAAATATTTGCTGCAAAACGTGCTTTTCAGACGTTTTAACGTACCTTAATACTATACTATTAAAATTGAATTTTTTGGATGCAGAAAAATTTTATATAGTTGTGATATATGGTTAAATGGTCTCCATATATACTACTACAAGGGCTATTACCACTGCAATCAATTTTAAACTAGTAATTGAACACCTGCTACTGATGACACGCATATTATGAACAAATTTTTTAAATTCTGATCGCCCCAAGCTATCAAATTAGCTCAATAATATTTCCTGTAGTTAATATTTGCTGCAAAACGTGCTTTTCGGACGTTTCAACGTACCTTAATACTATACTATTAAAATTGAATCTTTTGGATGCTGAAAAATTTTATATAGTAGTGATATATGGTTAAATGGTCTCCATATATACAACTACAAGGGCTATTACCACTGCAATCAATTTTAAACTAGTAATTGATCACCTGCTACTGATGGAACGCATATTATGAACAAATTTTTTAAATTCTGATCACCCCTAGCTATCACATTAGCTCAATAATATTTTCTGTACTTAATTATTTGCTGCAAAACGTGATTTTCAGAGGTTTTAACGTACCTTAATACTATTCTATTAAAATTGAATTTTTTGGTTGCAGAAAAATCTTATATAGTAGTGATATATGGTTAAATGGTCTCCATATATACAACTACAAGGGCTATTACCACTGCAATCAATTTTAAACTAGTAATTGAACACCTGCTACTGATGGCACGCATATTATGAACACATTTATTAAATTCTGATCGCCCCAAGCTATCAAATTAGCTCAATAATATTTCCTGTAGTTAATATTTGCTGCAAAACGTGATTTTCAGACGTTTTAACGTACCTTAATACTATACTATTAAAATTGAATTTTTTGGATGCAGAAAAATCTTATATAGTAGTGATATATGGTTAAAGGGTCTCCATATATACTACTACAAGGGCTATTACCACTGCAATCAATTTTAAACTAGTAATTGTACACCTGCTACTGATGACACGCATATTATGAACAAATTTATTAAATTCTGATCACCCCTAGCTATCACATTAGCTCAATAATATTTTCTGTACTTAAATATTTGCTGCAAAACGTGATTTTCGGACGTTTTAACGTACCTTAATACTATACTATTAAAATTGAATTTTTTGGGTGCAGAAAAATTTTATATAGTTGTGATATATGGTTAAATGGTCTCCATATATACTACTACAAGGGCTATTACCACAGCAATCAATTTTAAGCTAGTAATTGAACACCTGCTAATGATGGCACGCATATTCTGTCCAAGTTTATTAATATCTGATTGCCATTAGCTATCACATCAGCTCAATAATATTTCCTGTTTTTAATATTTGCTGGAAAACGTGCTTTTCGGACGTTTTAACGTACCTTAATACTATACTATTAAAATTGAATCTTTTGGATGCTGAAAAATTTTATATAGTAGTGATATATCGTTAAATGGTCTCCATATATACTACTACAAGGGCTATTACCACAGCAATCAATTTTAAGCTAGTAATTGATCACCTGCTACTGATGGCACGCATATTATGAACAAATTTTTTAAATTCTGATCGCCCCAAGCTATCAAATTAGCTCAATAATATTTCCTGTAGTTAATATTTGCTGCAAAACGTGCTTTTCAGACGTTTTAACGTACCTTAATACTATACTATTAAAATTGAATTTTTTGGATGTAGAAAAATTTTATATAGTTGTGATATATGGTTAAATGGTCACCATATATACTACTACAAGGGCTATTACCACTGCAATAAATTTTAAACTAGTAATTGAACACCTGCTACTGATGACACGCATATTATGAACAAATTTTTTTAATTCTGATCGCCCCAAGCTATCAAATTAGCTCAATAATATTTGCTGTAGTTAATATTTGCTGCAACACGTGATTTTTAGAAGTTTTAACGTACCTTAATACTATACTATTAAAATTGAATTTTTTGGATGCAGAAAAATCTTATATACCTAGTAGTGATATATAGTTAAATGGTCTCCATATATACTACTACAAGGGCTATTACCACTGCAATCAATTTTAAACTAGTAATTGTTCAGCTGCTACTGATGACACGCATATTATGAACAAATTTTTTAAATTCCGATCGCCCCAAGCTATCAAATTAGCTCAATAATATTTCCTGTAGTTAATATTTGCTGCAAAACGTGCTTTTCAGACGTTTTAACGTACCTTAATACTATACTATTAAAATTGAATTTTTTGGATGCAGAAAAATTTTATATAGTTGTGATATATGGTTAAATGGTCTCCATATATACTACTACAAGGGCTATTACCACTGCAAACAATTTTAAACTAGTAATTGAACACCTGCTACTGATGACACGCATATTATGAACAAATTTTTTAAATTCGGATCTCCCCAAGCTATCAAATTAGCTCAATAATATTTCCTGTAGTTAATATTTGCTGCAAAACTTGAGTTTCAGACGTTTTACCGTACTTTAATACTATACTATTAAAATTGAATTTTTTGGATGCAGAAAAATCTTATATAGTTGTGATATATGGTTAAATGGTCTCTATATATACTACTACATGGGCTATTACCACTGCAATCAATTTTAAACTAGTAATTGAACACCTGATACTGATGACACGCATATTATGAACAATTTTTTTAAATTCTGATCGCCCCAAGCTATCAAATTAGCTCAATAATATTTCCTGTCGTTAATATTTCCTGCAAAACGTGATTTTCAAACGTTTTAACGTACCTTAATACTATACTATTAAAATTGAATTTTTTGGATGCAGAAAAATTTTATATAGTTGCGATATATGGTTAAATGGTCCCCATATATACTACTACAAGGGCTATTACCACTGCAATCAATTTTAAACTAGTAATTGAACACCTGCTACTGATGACACGCATATTATGAACAAATTTTTTAAATTCTGATCACCCCTAGCTATCACATTAGCTCAATAATATTTTCTGTACTTAAATATTTGCTGCAAAACAAGATTTTCGGACGTTTTAACGTACCTTAAAACTATACTTTAAAATTAAATTTTTTGGATGCAGAAAAATTTTATATAGTTGTGATATATGGTTAAATGGTCTCCATATATACTACTACAAAGGCTATTATTACAGCAATCAATTTTAAGCTAGTAACTGAACACCTGCTAATGATGGCACGCATATTCTGGCCAAGTTTATTAAATTCTGATTGCCATTAGCTATCACATCAGCTCAATAATATTTCCTGTAGTTAATATTTGCTGCAAAACGTGCTTTTCGGACGTTTTAACGTACCTTAATACTATACTATTAAAATTGAATCTTTTGGATGCAGAAAAATTTTATATAGTAGTGATATATCGTTAAATGGTCTCCATATATACTACTACAGGGGCTATTACCACAGCAATCAATTTTAAGCTATTAATTGATCACCTGCTACTGATGGCAAGCATATTATGAACAAATTTTCTAAATTCTGATCGCCCCAAGCTATCAAATTAGCTCAATAATATTTCCTGTAGTTAATATTTGCTGCAAAACGTGCTTTTCGGACGTTTTAACGTACCTTAATACTATACTATTAAAATTGAATCTTTTGGATGCTGAAAAATTTTATATAGTAGTGATATATCGTTAAATGGTCTCCATATATACTACTACAAAGGCTATTACTACAGCAATCAATTTTAAGTTAGTAATTGATCACCTGCTACTGATGGCACGCATATTATGAACAAATTTTTTAAATTCTGATCGCCCCAAGCTATCAAATTAGCTCAATAATATTTCCTGTAGTTAATAATTGCTGCAAAACGTGCTTTTCAGACGTTTTAACGTACCTTAATACTATACTATTAAAATTGAATTTTTTGGATGCAGAAAAATTTTATATAGTTGTGATATATGGTTAAATGGTCTCCATATATACTACTACAAGGGCTATTACCACTGCAATCAATTTTAAACTAGTAATTGAACACCTGCTACTGATGACACGCATATTATGAACAAATTTTTTAAATTCTGATCGCCCCAAGCTATCAAATTAGCTCAATAATATTTCCTGTCGTTATTATTTGCTGCAAAACGTGATTTTCAGACGTTTTAACGTACCTTAATACTATACTATTACAATTGAATTTTTTGGATGCAGAAAAATCTTATATAGTAGTGATATATGGTTAAATGGTCTCCATATATACCACTACAAGGGCTATTACTACTGCAATCAATTTTAAACTAGTAATTGATCACCTGCTACTGATGGAACGCATATTATGGCCAAATTTATTAAATTCTGATCACCCCTAGCTATCATATTAGCTCAATAATATTTTCTGTACTTAAATATTTGTTGGAAAACCTGCTTTTCAAACGTGTTGACGTACCATAATGCTATACTATTAAAATTGAATTTTTTGGATGCAGAAAAATCTTATATAGTAGTGATATATGGTTAAATGGTCTCCATATATACTACTACAAGGGCTATTACCACTGCAATCAATTTTAAACTAGTAATTGAACACCTGCTACTGATGACACGCATATTATGAACAAATTTTTTAAATTCTGATCACCCCTAGCTATCACATTAGCTCAATAATATTTTCTGTACTTAAATATTTGCTGCAAAACGTGATTTTCATACGTTTTAACGTACCTTAATACTATACTATTAAAATTGAATTTTTTGGGTGCAGAAAAATTTTATATTGTTGTGATATATGGTTAAATGGTCTCCATATATACTACTACAAAGGCTATTACCACAGCAATCAATTTTAAGCCTGTAATTGAACACCTGCTAATAATGGCACTCATATTCTGGAGAAGTTTATTAAATTCTGATTGCTATTAGCTATCAGATCAGCTCAATAATATTTCCTGTAGTTAATATTTGCTGCAAAACGTGCTTTTCGGACGTTTCAACGTACCTTAACCCTTTCACTCACGAATTTTCAATTTTTTGAATAAAATTCTAATTTTTGGTATATGTGTAGTAGAAATTATTTAAAAATTTTTGGTGTTTTCAAAATTCGATTAGCACTTACCGTTTTTGGGAAATTTGTTGTGCACTATGGTGTATATCGTGAGCCAATGGAATGCTAATTAAATTTTTAATTTTTTTTAAATAAAATGCAATTTGCAGTATTTCAAAGAAAATGGTTAGTTTTTTATTAAAAAAGTATTACATTACACGTTCAGCAAACTTTATTCGTACATGAAGGATTTGTTTTTAAAAAAAATGTGAAATAGCTATTATTATGGATTATCAGAGTCAATTACAACAGATTTTCTTCAATCACGGCCTCCTATGACAAATAAAATTTAAAAAAAGTTTTTTTTTTGTTTAAAAAATAAAAATTTGGAAAAACTAGGGTATTTAGTTTGACCCATACATTTAAAAAAAATCATAAAATATACAGGATGATCCGTTTAAAAAATTAAAGTTCATGGCCCTCACGGTGATACCGGTTCCGCCTCAGTAAGAGGCCTTTTCTCACTCATATTTAGCGTGTAAGATTAAATAAATCTAAATTTATTCTAAATAAATTTTAAAAAGTGAGGTTATATTACCCTTTTGGATTATTTCACTGACTCACAATGTACACTGTTGTGCACACAAGTTTTCGCATAAACAACAGGACAAACCACTAATATTAACACAATCTGACGCTTTTGCCTTATCAATAGCACCTTTCTCAACACACAAAAAAAACAATCACGTTTTCAATGTAAACATGTCAAAATATCTTCTAAATGCAGAGCTCTGCAACATAAAGTCAGCCAGCATGCAAATTCAGTTACTATTTTATTACCAAAGTTTTTTCCAAAATCCGCTAGATGGCAATATATGTTTTATTATGTTAGAGATCCTGTATATAGTTTACTAAGAGTTGGGCAAACAGCGTAATTTGACACACAATTTTGATCCAAATTAGACATTTGACATATGTCGAACAAAGAGGTTATGAGAACCAATTTCACTAGTTTTCTTTTGCTGAGGGAGTTTTCAGAGCATTGACCATTCTTAGGATCTCTAAAACCGACTATTAGGAATATACGGCCAACCTAGTTAAACTTACGATTTGCATGTGTGAAACCATCGGTCGTAACATGTTACAAAATATGCGAAAACGGCACTTTTATCACACATGCCTTGTAAAAATTGATCCAAACCAATCAAAATGTATCACGCTGTTTGCCCAACTCTTGTAACCTATATACAGGGACTCTATATTATGTTACAGCACTGTATATTATGTTAGATTAACATGTACATTTAAGTGTACAGCATTAGCAAATGGGTACAGGTTGCTTCATTTATTATAGAAAGCCTATAAAGTTCGGTACACTACAGTGTACACTGTGAACGAAAGGGTTAATACTATACTATTAAAATTGAATCTTTTGGATGCTGAAAAATTTTATATAGTAGTGATATATCGTTAAATGGTCTCCATATATATTACTACTAGGGCTATTACACAGCAAATTATTTTAAGCTAGTAATTGAACACCTGCTACTGATGACACGCATATTATGAACAAATTTTTTAAATTCTGATCGCCCCAAGCTATCAAATTAGCTCAATAATATTTCCTGTAGTTAATATATGCTGCAAAACGTGATTTTCATACGTTTTAACGTACCTTAATACTATACTATTAAAATTGAATTTTTTGGATGCAGGAAAATCTTATGTAGTAGTGCTATATGGTTAAATGGACTCTATATATACTACTACAAGGGCTATTAACACTGCAATCAATTTTAAACTAGTAATTGATCACCTGCTACTGATGGAACGCATATTATGAACAAATTTTTTAAATTCTGATCACCCCTACCTATCACATTAGCTCAATAATATTTTCTGTACTTAATTATTTGCTGCAAAACGTGATTTTCAGAGGTTTTAACGTACCTTAATACTATACTATTAAAATTGAATTTTTTGGTTGCAGAAAAATCTTATATAGTAGTGATATATGGTTAAATGGTCTCCATATATACTACCACAAGGGCTATTACCACTGCAATCAATTTTAAACTAGTAATTGAACA
This sequence comes from Agriotes lineatus, assembly GCA_940337035.1. Classification (NCBI taxonomy): domain Eukaryota; kingdom Metazoa; phylum Arthropoda; class Insecta; order Coleoptera; family Elateridae; genus Agriotes; species Agriotes lineatus. The sequence continues at coordinate 112,795 of CALNHX010004198.1, read as the reverse complement.
CCTGCTACTGATGGCACGCATATTATGAACACATTTTTTAAATTCTGATCGCCCCAAGCTATCAAATTAGCTCAATAATATTTCCTGTAGTTAATATTTGCTGCAAAACGTGATTTTCAGACGTTTTAACGTACCTTAATACTATACTATTAAAATTGAATTTTTTGGGTGCAGAAAAATTTTATATAGTTGTGATATATGGTTAAATGGTCTCAATATATACTACTACAAGGGCTATTACCACAGCAATCAATTTTAAGCTAGTAATTGAACACCTGCTAATGATGGCACGCATATTCTGTCCAAGTTTATTAATATCTGATTGCCATTAGCTATCACATCAGCTCAATAATATTTCCTGTTTTTAATATTTGCTGGAAAACGTGCTTTTCGGACGTTTTAACGTACCTTAATACTATACTATTAAAATTGAATTTTTTGGATGCAGAAAAATCTTATATAGTAGTGATATATGGTTAAATGGTCTCCATATATACCACTACAAGGGCTATTACTACTGCAATCAATTTTAAACTAGTAATTGATCACCTGCTACTGATGGAACGCATATTATGGCCAAATTTATTAAATTCTGATCACCCCTAGCTATCATATTAGCTCAATAATATTTTCTGTACTTAAATATTTGCTGGAAAACCTGCTTTTCAAACGTGTTGACGTACCATAATGCTATACTATTAAAATTGAATTTTTTGGATGCAGAAAAATCTTATATAGTAGTGATATATGGTTAAATGGTCTCCATATATACTACTACAAGGGCTATTACCACTGCAATCAATTTTAAACTAGTAATTGAACACCTGCTACTGATGACACGCATATTATGAACAAATTTTTTAAATTCTGATCACCCCTAGCTATCACATTAGCTCAATAATATTTTCTGTACTTAAATATTTGCTGCAAAACGTGATTTTCATACGTTTTAACGTACCTTAATACTATACTATTAAAATTGAATTTTTTGGGTGCAGAAAAATTTTATATAGTTGTGATATATGGTTAAATGGTCTCCATATATACTACTACAAAGGCTATTACCACAGCAATCAATTTTAAGCCTGTAATTAAACACCTGCTAATAATGGCACTAATATTCTGGACAAGTTTATTAAATTCTGATTGCTATTAGCTATCAGATCAGCTCAATAGTAATTCCTGTAGTTAATATTTGCTGCAAAACGTGCTTTTCGGACGTTTCAACGTACCTTAATACTATACTATTAAAATTGAATCTTTTGGATGCTGAAAAATTTTATATAGTAGTGATATATCGTTAAATGGTCTCCATATATATTACTACTAGGGCTATTACACAGCAAATTATTTTAAGCTAGTAATTAAACACATGCTACTGATGACACGCATATTATGAACACATTTTTTAAATTCTGATCGCCCCAAGCTATCAAATTAGCTCAATAATAATTCCTGTAGTTAATATATGCTGCAAAACGTGATTTTCATACGTTTTAACGTACCTTAATACTATACTATTAAAATTGAATTTTTTGGATGCAGAAAAATCTTATGTAGTAGTGCTATATGGTTAAATGGACTCTATATATACTACTACAAGGGCTATTAACACTGCAATCAATTTTAAACTAGTAATTGATCACCTGCTACTGATGGAACGCATATTATGAACAAATTTTTTAAATTCTGATCACCCCTAGCTATCACATTAGCTCAATAATATTTTCTGTACTTAATTATTTGCTGCAAAACGTGATTTTCAGAGGTTTTAACGTACCTTAATACTATACTATTAAAATTGAATTTTTTGGTTGCAGAAAAATCTTATATAGTAGTGATATATAGTTAAATGGTCTCCATATATACTACTACAAGGGCTATTACCACTGCAATCAATTTTAAACTAGTAATTGAACACCTGCTACTGATGGCACGCATATTATGAACACATTTTTTAAATTCTGATCGCCCCAAGCTATCAAATTAGCTCAATAATATTTCCTGTAGTTAATATTTGCTGGAAAATGTGATTTTCAGACGTTTTAACGTACCTTAATACTATACTATTAAAATTGAATTTTTTGGGTGCAGAAAAATTTTATATAGTTGTGATATATGGTTAAATGGTCTCAATATATACTACTACAAGGGCTATTACCACAGCAATCAATTTTAAGCTAGTAATTGAACCCTGCTAATGATGGCACGCATATTCTGTCCAAGTTTATTAATATCTGATTGCCATTAGCTATCACATCAGCTCAATAATATTTCCTGTTTTTAATATTTGCTGGAAAACGTGCTTTTCGGACGTTTTAACGTACCTTAATACTATACTATTAAAATTGAATTTTTTGGATGCAGAAAAATTTTATATAGTTGTGATATATGGTTAAATGGTCTCCATATATACTACTACAAGGGATATTACCACTGCAATAAATTTTAAACTAGTAATTGAACACCTGCTACTGATGACACGCATATTATGAACAAATTTTTTTAATTCTGATCGCCCCAAGCTATCAAATTAGCTCAATAATATTTGCTGTCGTTAATATTTGCTGCAAAACGTGATTTTTAGAAGTTTTAACGTACCTTAATACTATACTATTAAAATTTAATTTTTTGGATGCAGAAAAATCTTATATAGTAGGTAGAGATATATAGTTAAATGGTCTCCATATATACTACTACAAGGGCTATTACCACTGCAATCAATTTTAAACTAGTAATTGTTCACCTGCTACTGATGACACGCATATTGTGAACAAATTTTTTAAATTCCGATCGCCCCAAGCTATCAAATTAGCTCAATAATATTTCCTGTAGTTAATATTTGCTGCAAAATGTGCTTTTCAGACGTTTTAACGTACCTTAATACTATACTATTAAAATTGAATTTTTTGGATGCAGAAAAATTTTATATAGTTGCGATATATGGTTAAATGGTCCCCATATATACTACTACAAGGGCTGTTACCACTGCAATCAATTTTAAACTAGTAATTGAACACCTGCTACTGATGACACGCATATTATGAATAAATTTTTTAAATTCTGATCGCCCCAAGCTATCAAATTAGCTCAATAATATTTTCTGTAGTTAATATTTGCTGCAAAACGTGATTTTCAGACGTTTTAACGTACCTTAATACTATACTATTAAAATTGAATTTTTTGGATGCAGAGAAATCTTATATAGTAGTGATATATGATTAAATGGTCTCTATATATACTACTACAAGGGCTATTACCACTGCAATCAATTTTAAACTAGTAATTGATCACCTGCTACTGATGGAACGCATATTCTGGCCAAGTTTATTAAATTCTGATTGCCATTAGCTATCACATCAGCTCAATAATATTTCCTGTAGTTAATATTTGCTGCAAAACGTGCTTTTCGGACGTTTTAACGTACCTTAATACTATACTATTAAAATTGAATGTTTTGGATGCTGAAAAATTTTATATAATAGTGATATATCGTTAAATGGTCCCCATATATACTACTACAAGGGCTATTACCACAGCAATCAATTTTAAGCTAGTAATTGATCACCTGCTACTGATGGCACGCATATTATTAACAAATTTTTTAAATTCTGATCGCCCCAAGCTATCAAATTAGCTCAATAATATTTCCTGTAGTTAATATTTGCTGCATAACGTGCTTTTCAGTTGTTTTAACGTACTATACTATTAAAATTGAAATTTTTTGTTGCAGAAAAATTTTATATAGTAGTGATATATCGTTAAATCGTCCCCATATATACTACTACAAGGGCTATTACCAGAGCAATCAATTTTAAACTAGTAATTGAACACCTGTACTGATGACACGCATATTATGAACACATTAATTTTTTTAATTTTGATCGCTCCAAGCTATCAAATTAGCTCAATAATATTTACTGTAGTTAATACTTGCTGCATAACGTGCTTTTCAGTTGTTTTAACGTACCTTAATACTATACTATTAAAATTGAAATTTTTGGTTGCAGAAAAATTCTATATAGTAGTGATATATCGTTAAATGGTCTCCATATATACTACTACAAGGGCTATTACCACAGCAATCAATTTTAAGCTAGTAATCGAACACCTGCTACTGATGGCACGCATATAATGAACAAATTTTTAAATTCGGATCGCCCCAAGCTATAAAATTAGCTCAATAATATTTCCTGTAGTATATATTTGCTGCAAAACCTGCTTTTCAGACGTTTTAACCTACCTTAGTACTATACTATCAAAATTTAACTTTTGGATGCAAAAAAATTTTATATAGTAGTGATATATGGTTAAATGGTCTTCATATATACTACTACAAGGGCTATTACCACTGCAATCAATTTTAAGTCAGGAATTGAACACCTGCTAATGATGGCACGCATATTATGGCCAACTTTATAAAATTCTGATCGCCATTAGCTATCACATTAGCTCAATAATATTTCCTGTAGTTAATATTTGCTGCAAAACGTGCTTTTCGGACGTTTTAACGTACCTTAATACTATACTATTAAAATTGAATTTTTTGGATGCAGAAAAATTTTATCTAGTTGTGATATATGGTTAAATGGTCTCCATATATACTACTACAAGGGCTATTACCACAGCAATCAATTTTAAGCTCGTAATTGAATAACTGCTAATGATGGAACGCATATTATGGCCAAATTTATTAAATTCTGATCACCCCTAGCTATCACATCAGCACAATAATATTTTCTGTACTTAAATATTTGCTGCAAAACGTGCTTTTCAGACGTGTTGACGTACCATAATGCTATACTATTAAAATTGAATTTTTTGGATGCAGAAAAATTTAATCTAGTTGTGACATATGGTTAAATGGTCTCCATATACACTACTACAAGGGCTATTACCACAGCAATCAATTTTAAACTAGTAATTGAACACCTGCTACTGATGACACGCATATTATGAACAAATTTTTTAAATTCCGATCGCCCCAAGCTATCAAATTAGCTCAATAATATTTCCTGTAGTTAATATTTGCTGCAAAACGTGCTTTTCAGACGTTTTAACGTACCTTAATACTATACTATTAAAATTGAATTTTTTGGTTGCAGAAAAATTTTATATTGCAGTGATATATGGTTAAATAGTCTCCGTATATACTACTACAAGGGCTATTACCACAGCAATCAATTTCGAAGCTAGTAATTGAACACCTGCTACTGTTGGCACGCATATTATGAACAAATTTTTTAAATTCTGATCGCCCCAAGCTATCAAATTAACTCAATAATATTTCCTGTTGTTAATATTTGCTGCAAAACGTGCTTTTCAGACGTTTTAATGTACCTTAATACTATACTATTTAAATTGAATTTTTTGGATGCAGAAAAATTGTATATTGCAGTGATGTATGGTTAAAGAGTCTCCGTATATACTACTACAAGTGCTATTACCACAGCAATCAAGTTTAAGCTAGTAATTGAATACCTGCTACTGATGGAACGCATATTATGAACACATTTTTTAAATTCTGATCGCCCCAAGCTATCTAATTAGCTCAATAATTTTTCTGTAGTTAATATTTGCTGCAAAACGTGGTTTTCAGACGTTTTAACGCACCTTAATACTATACTATTAAAATTGAATTTTTTGGATGCAGAAAAATTTTATATAGAAGTGATCTATGGTTAAATGGTCTCCATATATACTACTACAAGGGCTATTACTACAGCAATCAATTTTAAGCTAGTAATTGAACACCTGCTACTGATGGCACCAATATTATGAACACAATTTTTACATTCTGATCGCCCCAAGCTATCAAATTAGCTCAATAATATTTCCTGTAGTTAATATTTGCTGCAAAACGTGGTTTTCAGACGTTTTAACGCACCTTAATACTATACTATTAAAATTGAATTTTTTGGATGCAGAAAAATTTTATATAGAAGTGATATATGGTTAAATGGTCCCCGTATATACTACTACAAAGGCTATTACTACAGCAATCAATTTTAAGCTAGTAATTGAACACCTGCTACTGATGGCACGCATATTATAAACAAATTTTTTACATTCTGATCGCCCCAAGCTATCAAATTAGCTCAATAATATTTCCTGTAGTTAATATTTGCTGCAAAACGTGGTTTTCAGACGTTTTAACGCACCTTAATACTATACTATTAAAATAGAATTTTTTGGATGCAGTAAAATTTTATATAGTAGTGATATATGGTTAAATGGTCTCCGTATATACTACTACAAGTGCTATTACTACAGCAATCAATTTTAATCTAGTAATTGAAACCTGCTACTGATGGCACCCATATTATGAACACATTTTTTACATTCTGATCGCCCCAAGCTATCAAATTAGCTCAATAATATTTCCTGCAGTTAATATTTGCTGCAAAACGTGGTTTTCAGACGTTTTAACGCACCTTAATACTATACTATTAAAATTGAATTTTTTGGATGCAGAAAAATTTTATATAGTAGTGATATATGGTTAAATGGTCTCCGTATATACTACTACAAGGGCTATTTCCACAGCAATCAATTTTAAGCTCGTAATTGAATAACTGCTAATGATGGAACGCATATTATGGCCAAATTTATTAAATTCTGATCACCCCTAGCTATCACATCAGCACAATAATATTTTCTGTACTTAAATATTTGCTGCAAAACGTGCTTTTCAGACGTGTTGACGTACCATAATGCTATACTATTAAAATTGAATTTTTTGGATGCAGAAAAATTTAATCTAGTTGTGACATATGGTTAAATGGTCTCCATATATACTACTACAAGGGCTATTACCACAGCAATCAATTTTAAACTAGTAATTGAACACCTGCTACTGATGACACGCATATTATGAACAAATTTTTTAAATTCCGATCGCCCCAAGCTATCAAATTAGCTCAATAATATTTCCTGTAGTTAATATTTGCTGCAAAACGTGCTTTTCAGACGTTTTAACGTACCTTAATACTATACTATTAAAATTGAATTTTTTGATTGCAGAAAAATTTTATATTGCAGTGATATATGGTTAAATAGTCTCCGTATATACTACTACAAGGGCTATTACCACAGCAATCAATTTCGAAGCTAGTAATTGAACACCTGCTACTGTTGGCACGCATATTATGAACAAATTTTTTAAATTCTGATCGCCCCAAGCTATCAAATTAACTCAATAATATTTCCTGTTGTTAATATTTGCTGCACAACGTGCTTTTCAGACGTTTTAATGTACCTTAATACTATACTATTTAAATTGAATTTTTTGGATGCAGAAAAATTGTATATTGCAGTGATGTATGGTTAAAGAGTCTCCGTATATACTACTACAAGTGCTATTACCACAGCAATCAAGTTTAAGCTAGTAATTGAACACCTGCTACTGATGGAACGCATATTATGAACACATTTTTTAAATTCTGATCGCCCCAAGTTATCTAATTAGCTCAATAATTTTTCTGTAGTTAATATTTGCTGCAAAACGTGGTTTTCAGACGTTTTAACGCACCTTAATACTATACTATTAAAATTGAATTTTTTGGATGCGGAAAAATTTTATATAGAAGTGATCTATGGTTAAATGGTCTCCATATATACTACTACAAGGGCTATTACTACAGCAATCAATTTTAAGCTAGTAATTGAACACCTGCTACTGATGGCACCAATATTATGAACACAATTTTTACATTCTGATCGCCCCAAGCTATCAAATTAGCTCAATAATATTTCCTGTAGTTAATATTTGCTGCAAAACGTGGTTTTCAGACGTTTTAACGCACCTTAATACTATACTATTAAAATTGAATTTTTTGGATGCAGAAAAATTTTATATAGAAGTGATATATGGTTAAATGGTCCCCGTATATACTACTACAAAGGCTATTACTACAGCAATCAATTTTAAGCTAGTAATTGAACACCTGCTACTGATGGCACGCATATTATAAACAAATTTTTTACATTCTGATCGCCCCAAGCTATCAAATTAGCTCAATAATATTTCCTGTAGTTAATATTTGCTGCAAAACGTGGTTTTCAGACGTTTTAACGCACCTTAATACTATACTATTAAAATAGAATTTTTTGGATGCAGTAAAATTTTATATAGTAGTGATATATGGTTAAATGGTCTCCGTATATACTACTACAAGTGCTATTACTACAGCAATCAATTTTAATCTAGTAATTGAAACCTGCTACTGATGGCACCCATATTATGAACACATTTTTTACATTCTGATCGCCCCAAGCTATCAAATTAGCTCAATAATATTTCCTGTAGTTAATATTTTCTGCAAAACGTGGTTTTCAGACGTTTTAACGCACCTTAATACTATACTATTAAAATTGAATTTTTTGGATGCAGAAAAATTTTATATAGTAGTGATATATGGTTAAATGGTCTCCGTATATACTACTACAAGGGCTATTTCCACAGCAATCAATTTTAAGCTAGTAACTGAACAGCTGCTACTGTTGGCACGCATATTATGAACAAATTTTTTAAATTCTGATCGCCCCAAGCTATCAAATTAGCTCAATAATATTTCCTGTAGTTAATATTTGCTGCAAAACGTGGTTTTCAGACGTTTTAACGCACCTTAATACTATACTATTAAAATTGTTTTGGATGCAGAAAAATTTTATATATTAGTGATATATGGTTAAATAGTCTCCGTATATACTACTACAAGGGCTATTTCCACAACAATAAATTTTAAGCTAGTAACTGAACACCTGCTACTGTTGGTACGCATATTATGACCAAATTTATTAAATTCTGATCGTCTCTAGCTATCAAATTGGCTCAATAATTTTTGCCGTAGTTAATAGTAGCTGCAAAACGTGTTTTTCAGACGTTTAACGTTCCTTAATACTACACTATTAAAATTAAATTTTTTGGATGCAGAAAAATTTTATATAGTAGTGATATCTGGTTAAATGGTCTCCATATATACTACAACAAGGGCTATTTCCACAGCAATCAATTTTAAGCTAGTAAATGAACAGCTGCTACTGTTGGCACGCATATTATAAACAATTTTATTTAATTCTGATCGCTCTTAGCTATCAAATTAGCTCAATAATATTTCCATTAGCTAATATTTGCTGCAAAACGTGCTGTTCAGACGTTTTAACGTACCTTAATACTATACTATTAAAATTGAATATTTTGGATGCCGATAAATTTTATATAGTAGTGATATATGGTAAAATGGTCTCCATATTTACTACTACAAAGGATATTACCACAGCAATCAATTTTAAGCTAGTAATTGAACACCTATTACTGATGGCACGCATATTTTGAACAAATTTTTTAAATTCTGATCGCCCCAAGCTATCAAATTAGCTCAATGATATTTCCTGTAGTTAATATTTGCTGCAAAACGTGCTTTTCAGACGTTTTAACAAACATTAATACTACACTATTAAAATTGAATATTTTGGATGCAGAAAAATTTTATATAGTAGTGATATATGGTTAAATGTTCTCCGTATATACTACTACAAGGGCTATTACTACAGCAATCAATTTTAAGCTAGTAATTGAATACCTGCTACTGATGGCACGCATATTATGAACAAATTTTATACATTCTGAACGCCGCAAGCTATCAAATTAACTTAATAATATTGCCTGTAGTTAATATTTGCGGCAAAACGTGGGTTTCAGACGTTTTAACGTACTTTAATACTATACTATTAAAACTAAATTTTTTGGATGCAGAAAAATTGTATATAGTAGTGATATATGGTTAAATGGTCTCCATATATACTACTAAAAGGGCTATTACCACAGCAATCAACTTTAAGCTAGTAATTGAACACCTGCTACTGATGGCACGCATATTATGAAAAAAAAATTTTAAATTCTGATCGCCCCAAGCTATCAAATTAGCTCAATATTTCCTGTAGTTAATATTTGCTGCAAAACGTCCTTTTCAGGCGTTTTAACGCACCTTAATACTATACTATTAAAATTGAATTTTTTGGAAGCAGAAAAATTTTATATAGAAGTTATATATCGTTAAATGGTCTCCGTATATACTACTACAAGGGCCATTACTACAGCAATCAATTTTAAGCTAGTAATTAAACACCTGCTACTGATGGAACGCATATTAAAAACAAATTTTTAAAATTCTGATCGCCCCAAGCTATCAAATTAGCTCAATGATATTTCCTGTAGTTAATATTTGCTGCAAAACGTGATTTTCAGACGTTTTAACGTACCTTAATACTATACTATTAAAATTGAATTATTTCTATGCAGAAAAATTTTATATAGTAGTGATATATGGTTAAATGGTCTCCGTATATACTACTACAAGGGCTATTACTACAGCAATCAACTTTAAGCTAGTAATTGAACACCTGCTACTGATGGCACGCATACCATGAACAATTTTTTTAAATTCTGATCGCCCCAAGCTATCAAATTAGCTCAATATTTCCTGTAGTTAATATTTGCTGCAAAACGTCCTTTTCAGACGTTTTAACGCACCTTAATACTATACTATTAAAATTGAATTTTTTGGAAGCAGAAAAATTTTATATAGAAGTTATATATCGTTAAATGGTCTCCGTATATACTACTACAAGGGCCATTACTACAGCAATCAATTTTAAGCTAGTAATTAAACACCTGCTACTGATGGAACGCATATTAAAAACAAATTTTTAAAATTCTGATCGCCCCAAGCTATCAAATTAGCTCAATGATATTTCCTGTAGTTAATATTTGCTGCAAAACGTGATTTTCAGACGTTTTAACGTACCTTAATACTATACTATTAAAATTGAATTATTTCTATGCAGAAAAATTTTATATAGTAGTGATATATGGTTAAATGGTCTCCGTATATACTACTACAAGGGCTATTACTACAACAATCAACTTTAAGCTAGTAATTGAACACCTGCTACTGATGGCACGCATACCATGAACAATTTTTTTAAATTCTGTTCGCCCCAAGCTATCAAAATAGCTCAATAATATTTAATGTAGTTAATATTTGCTGCAAAACGTGCTTTTCAGACGTTTTAACGTACCTTAATACTATACTATTAAAATTGAATTATTTCGATGCAGAAAAATTTTATATAGTAGTGATATATGGTTAAATGTTCTCCGTATATACTACTACAAGGGCAAATACTACAGCAATCAATTTTAAGCTAGTAATTGAACACCTGCTACCGATCGCACTCATATTATGAACAATTTTTTTAAATTGTGATCGCCCCAAGCTATCAAATTAGCTCAAAAATATTTCCTGTAGTTAATATTTGCTGAAAAAACGTGCTTTTCCGACGTTTTAACTTACCTTAATACTATACTACTAAAATTGAATTTTTTGGATCCAGAAAAATTTTATATAGTAGTGATATATGGTTAAATGGTCTCCGTATATACTACTACAAGGGCTATTACTACAGCAAACAATTTTGAGCTAGTAATTGAACACCTGCTACCGATCGCTCGCATATTATGAACAATTTTATAAATTGTGATCGCCCCAAGCTATCAAATTAGCTAAAAAATATTTCCTGTAGTTTATATTTGCTGAAAAAACGTGCTTTTCCGACGTTTTAACTTACCTTAATACTATACTACTAAAATTGAATTTTTTGGATGCAGAAAAATTTTATATAGTAGTGATATATGGTTAAATGGTCTCCGTATATACTACTACAAGGGCTATTACTACAGCAATCAATTTTAAGCTAGTAATTGAACACATGCTACTGATGGCACGCATATTATGAACAAATTTTTTTAAATTCTGATCCCCCAAAGCTATCAAATTAGCTCAATAATATTTCCTGTAGTTAATATTTGCTGCAAAACGTGATTTTCAGACGTTTTAACGTACCTTAATACTATACTATTAAAATTGAATTTTTTGGATGCAGAAAAATTTTATATAGAAGTTATATATGGTTAAATGGTCTCCGTATATACTACTACAAGAGCCATTACTACAGCAATCAATTTTAAGCTAGTAATTAAACACCTGCTACTGTTGGCACGCATACCATGAACAATTTTTTTAAATTCTGTTCGCCCCAAGCTATCAAATTAGCTCAATAATATTTCCTGTAGTTAATATTTGCTGCAAAACGTGCTTTTCAGACGTTTTAACGTACCTTAATACTATACTATTAAAATTGAATTATTTCAATGTAGAAAAATTTTATATAGTAGTGATATATGGTTAAATGTTCTCCGTATATACTACTACAAGGGCAATTACTACAGCAATCAATTTTAAGCTAGTAATTGAACACCTGCTACCGATCGCACTCATATTATGAACAATTTTTTTAAATTGTGATCGCCCCAAGCTATCAAATTAGCTCAAAAATATTTCCTGTAGTTAATATTTGCTGAAAAAACGTGCTTTTCCGACGTTTTAACTTACCATAATACTATACTATTAAAATTGAATTTTTTGGATGCAGAAAAATTTTATATAGTGATATATGGTTAAATGTTCTCCGTATATACTACTACAAGGGCAATTACTACAGCAATCAATTTTAAGCTAGTAATTGAACACCTGCTACCGATCGCTCGCATATTATGAACAATTTTTATAAATTGTGATCGCCCCAAGCTATCAAATTAGCTCAAAAATATTTCCTGTAGTTTATATTTGCTGAAAAAACGTGCTTTTCCGACGTTTTAACTTACCTTAATACTATACTATTAAAATTGAATTTTTTGGATGCAGAAAAATTTTATATAGTAGTGATATATGGTTAAATGGTCTCCGTATATACTACTACAAGGGCTATTACTACAGCAATCAATTTTAAGCTAGTAATTGAACACCTGCTACTGATGGCACGCATATTATGAACAAATTTTTTAAACTCTGATTGTCCCAAGCTATCAAATTAGCTCAATAATATTTGCTGTAGTTAATATTTGCTGCAAAACGTCCTTTTCAGACGTTTTAACGCACCTTAATACTATACTATTAAAATTGAATTTTTTGGATGCAGAAAAATTTTATATAGAAGTGATATATGGTTAAATGGTCTCCGTATATACTACTACAAAGGCTATTACTACAGCATTCAATTTTAAGCTAGTAATTGAACACCTGCTACTGATGGCACGCATATTATGAACAAATTTTTTAAACTCTGATTGTCCCAAGCTATCAAATTAGCTCAATAATATTTCCTGTAGTTAATATTTGCTGCAAAACGTCCTTTTCAGACGTTTTAACGCACCTTAATACTATACCATTAAAATTGAATTTTTTGGATTCAGAAAAATTTTATATAGAAGTGATATATGGTTAAATGGTCTCCGTATATACTACTAAAAGGGCCATTACTACAGCAATCAATTTTAAGCTAGTAATTAAACACCTGCTACTGATGGAACGCATATTAAAAACAAATTTTTTAAATTCTGATAGCCTCAAGCTATCAAATTAGCTCAATGATATTTCCTGTAGTTAATATTTGCTGCAAAACGTGCTTTTCAGACGTTTTAACGTACCTTAATACTATACTATTAAAATTTAATTATTTCGATGCAGAAAAATTTTATATAGTAGTGATATATGGTTAAATGGTCTCCGTATATACTACTACAAGGGCTATTACTACAGCAATCAACTTTAAGCTAGTAATTGAACACCTGCTACCGATGGCACGCATACCATGAACAATTTTTTTAAATTCTGTTCGCCCCAAGCTATCAAATTAGCTCAATGATATTTCCTGTAGTTAATATTTGCTGCAAAACGTGCTTTTCAGACGTTTTAACGTACCTTAATACTATACTATTAAAATTGAATTATTTCGATGCAGAAATATTTTATATAGTAGTGATATATGGTTAAATGTTCGCCGTATATACTACTACAAGGGCAATTACTACAGCAATCAATTTTAAGCTAGTAATTGAACACCTGCTACCGATCGCACTCATATTATGAACAATTTTTTTAAATTGTGATCGCCCCAAGCTATCAAATTAGCTCAAAAATATTTCCTGTAGTTAATATTTGCTGAAAAAACGTGCTTTTCCGACGTTTTAACTTACCTTAATACTATACTATTAAAATTGAATTTTTTGGATCCAGAAAAAGTTTATATAGTAGTGATATATGGTTAAATGGGCTCCGTATATACTACTACAAGGGCTATTACTACAGCAATCAATGTTGAGCTAGTAATTGAACACCTGCTACTGATGGCACGCATATTATGAACAAATTTTTAACATTCTGAACGCCGCAAGCTATCAACTTAACTTAATAATATTGCCTGTAGTTAATATTTGCGGCAAAACGTGGGTTTCAGACGTTTTAACGTACGTTCCTTAATACTATACTAATAAAATTGAATTATTTCGATGCAGAAAAATTTTATATAGTGATATATGGTTAAATGGTCTCCGTATATACTACTACAAGGGCAATTACTACAGCAATCAATTTTAAGCTAGTAATTGAACACCTGCTACCAATCGCTCGCATATTATGAACAATTTTTATAAATTGTGATCGCCCCAAGCTATCAAATTAGCTCAAAAATATTTCCTGTAGTTTATATTTGCTGAAAAAACGTGCTTTTCCGACGTTTTAACTTACCTTAATACTATACTATTAAAATTGAATTTTTTGGATGCAGAAAAATTTTATATAGTAGTGATATATGGTTAAATGGTCTCCGTATATACTACTACAAGGGCTATTACTACAGCAATCAATTTTAAGCTAGTAATTGAACACCTGCTACTGATGGCACGCATATTATGAACAAATTTTTTTAAATTCTGATCGCCCCAAAGCCATCAAATTAGCTCAATAATATTTCCTGTAGTTAATATTTGCTGCAAAACGTGCTTTTCAGACGTTTTAACGTACCTTAATACTATACTATTAAAATTGAATTTTTTGGATGCAGAAAAATTTTATATAGAAGTGATATATGGTTAAATGGTCTCCGTATATACTACTACAAGGGCTATTACTACAGCAATCAATTTTAAGCTAGTAATTGAATACCTGCTACTGATGGAACGCATATTATAAACAAATTTTTAAAATTCTGATCGCCCCAAGCTATCAAATTAGCTCAATGATATTTCCTGTAGTTAATATTTGCTGCAAAACGTGCTTTTCGACGTTTTAACGTACGTACCTTAATACTATACTAATAAAATTGAATTATTTCGATGCAGAAAAATTTTATATAGTGATATATGGTTAAATGTTCTCCGTATATACTACTACAAGGGCAATTACTACAGCAATCAATTTTAAGCTAGTAATTGAACACCTGCTACCGATCGCTCGCATATTATGAACAATTTTTATAAATTGTGATCGCCCCAAGCTATCAAATTAGCTCAAAAATATTTCCTGTAGTTAATATTTGCTGCAAAACAAGATTTTCGGACGTTTTAACGTACCTTAAAACTATACTTTAAAATTAAATTTTTTGGATGCAGAAAAATCTTATATAGTAGTGATATATTGTTAAATTGTCTCTATATATACTACTACAAGGGCTATTACCACTGCAATCAATTTTAACCCTTCACTGCATGATTTTTTATTTTTCAATAAGAAAATTACTAGGTGGTGTGAAAATATGCTTTATTAACATAAAAAATAGAAAAAAAAATTTTACTTCTATATTGTGCCTTATTTTTGAAAATTTTCTTATGTATCATATATGATACATCATGCAGTTAGCTAATTACAATGAAATTTTTTAAAACAATTATTTTTTTTGTTCAAACATAAGTGAACACCACATTTTTCACATTTTACTGCACTTAAGCGATTGCACTTGGGTAGCTTACATCGTTGTCTGGTGTCGAATACAGGAAAGTGGCCCACTTCGTCAGTTCTGATGTCCTTGGGAGGTACATAAGACGCTGTGGCTTTCTTATGTTTTTTTGAAAGTTGCTCATCCACTGAAGATGGTCTCCCTCGTTTGTTTGTTGACGCTTTACCACATTTACATAGACATTGGGCTACTTCAGCTCTAAATTCCCATAACTGTAAGCATTTCTTTACATTTTCTCCCAATTCTGCTCTTCGTTTCATGACCCGTTTGTACAGTATCCATGCGTTGATTACAGCAAGATCTACTAGATGGTAAAAAATTCGAAAGTACCATTTTTTACTTCGAATTTTTATGTTGTATCGACCCATAAAGCTATCCATTAGGTCCACACCTCCCATATGCTTATTGTATGCCTGAATCACGGCTGGACAATCAACGGAAATCTTCTTTTTCTGTTTCTTGTCTACGATCTACCTTAGAAACTGGTTGCTGTCCTAAAAACGACGAGGCCATTACTACAGTCTTGTTGTCTTTCCATGCAACAAGGGATATTTCTACATCATCTACCATTCCAACTACTTTAGAGCTGTAACCCCTATCCTTTTTTTTCATTTTCTCCTCCGCAGGCAATGTGCAATTTGGGATACGGTTTCGATTTATTGTGCCCAGAGAATGTATGCCTTGTTTAGCCAAGTATGATATTAGCGGTAGTGAAGTATAGTAATTATCAAAGTAAACTTGATAATTTCTATTTTGCTCTACCGATCTACACAAGCGAACCACCACATTGGCACTCGCACCCAGATTGGGTTCATTATTCTGCAAAACATTTTCTTGCCCTGCATAAATTTCAAAACCATAAGCGAATCCTGATTGTCCGCACAGAACATATAATTTGAAGCCCCATTTGTGGGGCTTCAGTGGCAAATATTGTTTTAGAAAATGCCTCGCTTTCGTTGCACACATCTGCTCATCAACCGAAAGGATTGCCTCTTTTGCTACAGTTGAAAATTTTTCGAGTAAATGAGAAACCACTGGCCTAATTTTATGTAGACGGTCATGCTCTGGATTATCTCTTGGCAGTAACTTTGAATTGTCACTAAAATGGAGATTTTCTCGTATCTTCTCAAACCTGTTCACGCTCATGCATTCCTTTATAATAGAATTACCGATTGTGGGTGACCAATAGGAACGAACATTTGGATTACGTGTAACAGACATGAGTATACAAATACCCAAATACTGCTGCACGTCAATGCTCTTCAGCATTGCTGGTTTGGTAGGATTTTTCTGTACAGAGTACAAATTACTCTGTTCCACAATGTGGTTTACTAGTTCGTTTGTGAAAAAGTATTTAAAAAAACTGTATGGTGTGTCCAAGTTCATAATTTCAAGTGAAAGGTTTTCGTTTCCAGAGAACACCATTTGGTCTTCGTTTAGGATGAGGTTTTTGTTTTTCCACAACAATTTTGGTTTCTTACCCTTATTGCTCGACGTGGTCGGTTGACTAATTAAATTTCCTCTAACTACGTCCTCAATTGCTTCATCAACAGTAGTACCAGCAGGAGGTTTGTCACTGCTAACATTCGTAGAACTACCTTCGTCGTCAGAATCCACCAAATCTGGAGTATCCAAGTCCTGCAAGTCACGCTGAGTAACTGGGAATTCATCGTCATCAAACTCATCTTCCTGAATATCAAGGCCATCTTCACTAATATCACTGAAATTCTCCCAGATTTCCTCCAGTTCCTTGTCCGTCAGATATTTCTTCTTATTATATGCCATATTGACCTGTACAATACAAACTGCATGAAGTATCAAATTTGATACATAAATTTCTAACACAAATATCTTTTCGGTATTTCTAAAATTCCAAAATTTCTGTACATTGACATCAAAGCACATACCTTTATAGTACTTCTGCAACGATAATTATTCGCAAAAATACATAGAAACACGTAAAAACGATAATAACTTTCATAAACTCAAACACCGCATCAGCTGTCAAGCAGCAACCTAAATTAATTTCTCATTTCAGGACAAGTAGAGCCACCTATGTTTGAGTAGCTCAACTAATCAGATGAATTTATGTATCAAATACGAAACATCATGCAGTAAAAACCACACTTACATTTTAGGACCCCTAAATGTGAAATTACAAGAACTGTTTCAAATATGATACACGATGCAGTGAAGGGTTAAGATAACAGTTTATTATACATGGTTCGATGGTTAAAGTTAACACATTTTTAATCTTTACTTACTGCATGTTTACTATTATGATATTCAAACAATTTCCGTTAATGCTTATACTCGTAACATTATGTTTTTGAGATTTTAGTGTTTTACAAAGTTTTTTCAAATTTACGTAACTTCTTACTGCTGCAGCTGCCTAGTCCTTTCCGTTTTTATTCTATACAATAAGCATAAACATAAAAATTATGAAGAGCCTGCAATATAATTTTTACAATGGGATATTTTTTATCCAACTGAGATGCTTACGATTTATTACTTCTGAATAATTGTTAATGCTGTGTAATTGGTCGCTTTTTAGTTGGGATTATTAGTTGCATTTCAACTTTCATTATACCTTGTTGCAGCATTACATCTCGAGCAGAGCAATTCAGCCGGCATTTCTACGATTTCCTTTCAAGGAGATTACGGATTTTCCGTTAGATTTTACTGTTCAACCGTTTGCTATTTTAATTTCTTTGGAATTTTAGTAATTAACTACAACATGCTACGTAATGACAAAACTCAATATTACTTTTATCAAATCACCATCATTGCATCATAATTATGAACAAGGACAAGTGCGAAATTAACTCCTATCTACAAAGCGAACAGGTCGTTGTAATAGCATATTTAATACCTTGATGTGCTATTCTCGTTTGTTCAGCGGAGCTTCGGCAATTTCCAAAGTATTTCGGAGTTAATCAGCCTTAAACGAGATTCGGTTCTTAATGGAAGTAAGAATTCGATACACTGTAGAGCGCTGTAGCTTTCTAAAGAGCGAGTGCTTCCTGGAGGAAAAGGTGTCTACTAATTAATTGAAATGGGAGGACAGTTTGTGAAAAACATTGGTAAGTAATTAACAAAGCAACTACATGGAGCAGAATAGAACAGTTCTAAACAAATACGATAAACTTTAGTGATTAATTTTGTAATAAGGTATTAGGTTATGATGACACACATGTGTTACTAGTTTTCAAATATATGATTGTAATCGCTCCGAATTTGTATGTAGTTACACTGTAGTAGTGTGAAAGTATGTTAGTTAAGTATTATTTTTCTATCACCTCACCTAATTCTATTAAAGTCTTACGTTGCGGCGTTTAATTATGCACTAATTCACTACTGCACTGCAATATGAGTTGGATGGTTAATTATTTTACATTACGACAATTATTTGATATTCTTTATGTGTTGCATTTGACTGTACAAATTCTATTTTTGTTTTAGATAAATTCTCAATTAAAATGAATTCAAGAACTTCTTATGCCCTTTAATATGAATCGTTAATATTAAGTTATTAAATATTGCTAGCTCAGTAAAACATGATTACTCTCAAAAACAAGTCGGTTCGCGCAATATCAAGACTGTTTATTACTTCTGAAAAATAATTTGTTTAATGAAAAATTATGTCAAATATTTGTGACAATTTTAATGAATGTCAGTGTCACTTCAAATCATGTACATGGAATATCAAGCTCAAATGCCTCCTTATTACAATACCAGCCATTCACTGAACATGAAATAGTAAGTAGTCTTTTTATTAATTACCACGCTTCACACTTTACTGTTTATTTTAGTTTTCTCAATAAATAGCTGTGACTGTAGCTCGTGCAAAGAACTTAATCGCCTTTTCAAAGATCCAAATGTATACCAACTACAGAGTAACTTCAGTACAAGGCCCTCTTACTGTTAAGAACTGCAAACACCCTCGGAAATGCCTCCTTCCAATTCTCAATCCAAATAATGCGAATCCCGATCTGCCAGAATTCACAGGACGTCACCTCAACTAGTACCAATCTCAAAACGTCACTATAATAAGAGTTCAGCAAAGTTCAACTTCATCAGATAGAAAACCACTTCCAATTCCTAAGACTCTCACTCCAAAAATCCCACCGCGTGTCCTATTTCCAGTAAATACAGCTTAAGCTATCCAATTCACAAGATGTTATTATTTGCAATAAACTAAGTTCAACATCCACTTCCAGAAATTATTTCAATAGCCTGTAGTATTTTAAATTATGTTCTTCCTACCATACACATCTTCTCTATATCAGCATTATATTCTTCTTGTTTTAAAATTTACACCCTTTCACATACCAAAATAGATTAATGAATCATATTAGCAAAGGGTTTATTTTAAAAATTTCAGCTTTTTACAAAATATTATTACATGTTTTTCTATCAAACTTTTTTGTGTACATAAAATTAATATCTCCTTAGTGATATAGTTTTTTCATATGTCTTATAGTTCAACACTATATATTTTATTATCACATTTAGTAACACCCGCTATATTGAATAACATTCTATTTTTCGTAAATCTTGATCCTATATGAAATGAAGGAAGATAAAATTTACTACATTTTATGCATTTAAGGTTTTTTCGGTCAACGGTTTTATTTAAACTTTGTTACTTTATGTTTTTGCTGGAATAAATAATTGATTTATCATTATTGACATTTATTTATCGGTAATATTGTATTAAAGGCGAATGATTCTCTGGTAATTTATTTTACGACAGTTTATTGTGTTAACAACGTCACGACAGAAGCTAACTTGCTAAGTTGGTTGGTCGAGGCACTGTGACAAAAAACAGCGCTTGACTAATAACAATTCCGAGCAAAGCCCTGACCCCGAAATATATTTTGTGAGCTATTTCCCAAATATCGGTTTATTTTAAATGGATATATAATGAATATGACAAGTATAATAACGCACAATGACAGTTTAGATGCCGTCTTTGAATACCGCCTTGAGTAAATCAACGTATTTGGTGGTTGCCATGAATATAGATGTTAAAAATAGCTGATAAATTCCAAGAAAACAATTTTTTACCGCTATAGAAACACTAAATTGGTTGAATTTTGGGAAGTCATAACATTTACTTGTATAGTAAGAGACGCGGGAAATAGCCACGAAAAATGTTTTTGACATTTATATTTAAAGATTAAGCAAATTGTCTTCCTATCATGGCCTGATGTGGTAAAAAGGAATTGTCAATACAGTATATCTGCCGTTTATAATTTATTTATATTAAAATCAATCTCCTGGACCCTCTGTATATATTACAATCGGAGCTAGGCACATTATTTTTAAAAAGTAATTAATTACCAATTGTAAATTACCGCCTGAAAAAGTAACTGAGTTACCAGCAATTTCAATTACTAAATTGTAACAATATGATCTGTTCTTAATATGTAATTTGTACCTACTGCATATTTGTAAATAAATCATGGGGTTAAGTGGAAGAGCCGGAGGCTGGTTTAACTAGTCCACACTGAAGTTGGCTTCTGAATAAACGTATTATTATTATTAATTCAATTATCATTCTGCTCATGATTATCAAGGTGTTGTACCGCTCCCTTAAACGAAGGGTGGACACTGCCTGGACTAGCTCAAGAACTTTCGATAAAATATGGCGTGGTGTAAGGACTAGGCAAAGGTCCTTCAGGCTTTAAAATTGAACAGTAGGATTATGAAAATATAGGCGCCTTGCCGTTACTCACAACATAAAAACAAATCTAGCTAATTAATACACCACTTACCTTTAGTGCTTCGCTGCAAACTTATATAAATTGTACAGGAGAAAGTGTTGAGGAGAGAACACGAAAATATTATCAGTAATAAGTGATTTTAATCACACCTAAATAATTGCAGTAACATATGAATTATATACGTAATCCATGAAGGCAACATGAGATTTGTAGGGCCATTATCTAACAATTAAATAAACAACAAATAGGAATCAACTCCTAAGTATTTTAGTCACAAAATGTGCTAATTAATAGCTCGGGGTGCAACTCAGGATCGCTTCCTGTGGGTATCGCACTTGACATGTGTACTCAAGTCCATAGGACGCGGCTGAAGTGAGTTTTGGGTACATACGTATTTTAGCAATTTTGTAACGATTAATCACTCACGCTTTTAGTGTAACAAACTAATTGATTAAAATGAGTAATTAAACACGCTTCAGTTAGATATTCTAAGGCCTTAGCAAGAACTGAGTATATTTCCGCCAACTGCCTTTATCTCTAAAAACGCTGAGAAATGCACGTACATACATTTTGATTCGATGTTACGCCCAGCGATCGTGAGGGGGAAGATCCTGGTATGTTGCATCTTGACAAATAGGGCTTCTAAGCAGGATTTGGCTGCTTCATTTCGTAGAACTCAAGTACGCCACTAGCAAGGAAAGCAGTTTACTGCCGATAGAAGCAGCCTAGTGCATTCTGGAGTTTCTAGCCAGCTCGCGCGTAGAAGTGAAAAAATGGCAGGCCTAGTTATTCCTTGAGTAACTATAGAATAACTTTAGGAAAGCCGCATGGAAACCAGCCTAAATATCGAAATTAGTATGCAAAATTTAACTAGGAGGGCATTTCTACCAAATCTGTTTACCGCTGTTCGTGAAGAAAACAACGCCGCTAGCGGTTTTCATTTGTTTAAGCAAGAGCGGTCTTGGTTTGCTCTTTTAATTTCAGATCCCGGAAATGCGCTCCGTGAAAAATCAATAATCGGGAAACTCGATTGCTTGCCAGCGAGACTGCTCAGGAAAAGCCAAGCGAGCGCGCTTCGACCAGAAAAGTTTTGTAGGTGCCTTATCTCTAAAGTCAGGCGCTTTACACGATAAACCTGGATTCCTTTGCTACATTACTTAAATATACGGTGGTCCCAAAAGAAGATGCGAATTGCTAGAACGCGCTATTGAAACGGAGTTACAGTGTGAGGTTGTGAAGGTCGTGCTGCCTTCTAGTTGTAATCTCTAATACTGTACAGTACAACATGGGACTACACGAGAAAATCGTGTCGAAATAAAGGTTATTGTGGTAGAAGCCTTTTCAGTGGAAGTTATAGTGAATCAACTTGAGCACATTGTAAAAGAACTGATATCTCAAACAGTCAACACCTTATTTTACGAGCAAGAGTTAATCGGGAAGATAGCAGAGCAAGTCCAGTGAAAACTAGTGAAGAAATCAGCAAGTTGAAAGTCAGCATAGATAAGAAGGTCTCTGGTCTGAAAATAGAATGCGAGAAGAAAACAGATGCGGTAGAACAGTATACAAAAAACGTAAGAGTTTCCGAATTTTCTGTTTATCTAAAGATGTCAAAGAAAAGGTTGGTGAGAAATTGGTGTTTCTGTGTCAAAACACAGTAAAAGTTCCGCTTGAATTGCAAGATGTAGATCGGTGCTACAACATAAGAATCCCAAAAAAAGAAAAAGTGTGTGGACCGCATATAGAGTAACTACGATTAGGAACACTAGTGAAATACTTAGTGCACGCGATTTGGTTAACATTACTGCCATTATCCGGAAAAAAGGTGGTCTGTCATTATTGTAATAACTCTAATATTTATGCAGCTAGTCAGTGCACGTACACATTTATTGAAACGGCTTAACTCTGTTTGTGTTACCTGTGTTTCCTATCTACTCAACTAATAGAATTGATGTGTTATTCTGATTGGTTTTAAAAACATATTTTTAGAACTAGTTGATCTTTATCTTTCTGCTGCTACTGTAATTATGTAGATTTACAACACTAGCGTCTTTTTTCTTTCAGGGTATTAATTGTAAACTAAAAATTATTTTGCGTTATATGTGTTTACTAGTTCTTATTCGCATGAATTGCCATGTTATTTGGTTTATTTGGTTGTTAGTGCAGCACGGCGTAAAATGGAATAGTTGCAATAGAGGCGTTCAAGTGCTGCAAATTATATTTATTATTATAAGGTAATTTTAGGTTTAAAATGTGAAGGAAAAATTGTAATCGCGAAAAATCACCTTCCTATATTTTTCAGATCTTCACGTTTTAGGCACCCTAGATGACACAAAACAAGTTTTCTCAATTCCATCTGCCTGTCTGTCTGTCTGTCTACCTGTTGCCAGTATAACTCAAAATATATATACTGTTGGACGAAGACGATATTTCTATGCGGATTATACGTTTAACTGGTATGAAACCGAGACAATTTCGGTTAAATGTATGTAGGGTGAACACCTTTAAAAAATAAAACTTTATCTATTTTTGCTTTTATTGCGATCGGCGGGTGCGCTATGAGCGGCCTGCTTGCTTCCCGTTGAAATCCCATTCGTAGGCGCTGAATCGCGCTGTGTTCGAATTCCGTCTACAATACTCTTTTTAATTGCAAAATTAATGTAATTTGAATTACAAGTGTTTCCTTTTATTGTTTCAGTGTTATTAGGAACGTTTAGATATTTTTACCATAGCTTCCTCTGATTTTTTCAAAATATTTAGTGTCACAACTTTTACTTGCCAGACAAGTCCTGAGTAAAACCCTTTAAATTTTTTTGTATTTGAGTAAAATTGTAAGAAACTACTTCTACGTATGTCTCTTTAAACTGCCTATTTAAATATTAGATCGATCAACAGGTTTTGATCATTTTAAAGATCGTGTCGCGAATGATTACAGTATAGCGGCACTATCTGAAACGTGGCTCAATAAAAATATCCTAGGCGCCATTTTTAAAATAAATGGTTACAGTTTTAAAAGAAATGTTCGTTTACTACATGATGCTGAATTTTATCTAAAGAGAAGAATCGATTTGTTATTATTAACGTTGCTAACAATAATACTTTTGAACAACTATGGCTATCTTTCAAAATTGATGAACAAAAATTCTCTCAATCATATTTTGTAAGGCCATTTTTAAATACAATAGGTACGTGACCATTTGGAGCAGTTTTGGGCACAAAGTTGACGAGTTTGCCTGTATATAGGTTCCTTTTCAGTCATATTTTATCGTACAACACTTCAGCTACTTGTATCTAACAATTCTAAAGGTAACACGCACGTAGCTTTTGGTTTTCTAAAAAGGTTCATCGGAACCGCTCTAATCTCTATGCCGTCGTATGTGCAGGTGTTTTTGTCTCTTCGCGTTTAAAAGCGCTTGGTTACAGCATTGTCAAAACACAGTCAATGGGAGCAATCAGGATATCTTCCTAAATAATTTTAACTTTTGTCGCGCTCTACCGATAGAGAGCCGTGGAGCCTATTGTGAGATGCGATTCCATTGGCTGCAGGTGCGAGCACGCTTCAGGCGTCTCGCGTAGCGTATGTTTGGTTGGGGGTCAGTCGCCGGCCGCCACACAGGACAGCCGGCAAGCTTGTCGCCCCCTGCGCTTCGTGCGCGGGCGTGCGACGGTGTTGTTGTGTTTTGCTAATTGGCAGACGGTTCTCAGCGAGCGGTGTAAGTGGCAGGGTGTGCTTCTGGGTGCTGGTGTTATGTTTTGTCGATGGCCTAAGCCGCTCGTTAATTCTTTTCGAAGGCCTGTGTGGCTAATTGTTCCGGCTTCTTGAATCGGGATCTCATCTTACGAGCGAGCTATCTTGCGGTCTCGCAGTTTTTTTGTGGTCGTCAGGTGGGCGTTACGCAATTCTTCCCGAATAATTTTGGGATCCAATATAAGTTGCAGGTTCCTACCCAAGCCACGTCGACCGACAGCTGTAGCGACTGGTGCAGAATCGGCCACTTCAATTAGCGCTTACGCAACGAGGCGAAGCCGCCAAATTGAAGGTATTGTGCGCTCCTATATTTTCTTTACAATAATCGTTCATGTTTGCCGCCAGCCGGCCCATTAGAATATATTAAATTAAGCATATTTGCTATCAGCCGCCTAATCAAGGCATTGCGCGCTCATTTCTAAATTTAACCTTTGTGTTGCAAGCCCGGCTGGATCTTTGAATTATGTTTGTCGCCAACTGGCCCATCCATATATATAATAGACTTGTCCGGGACGCTGGTCCGTCCGGGACGCTGGTCCATCCGGGACGCTGGTCCTTCCGGGACGCTGTTTCAGCAGCCAAACCGTAAGAGATAGAGAAAAAAGTTATGAAAGTTATATGTTTGGAATGGTCATGTCAGGTCAGGAACCGAATTTCAGTCACGTTACACTTCCGGTTTTCTAGAAATCACAAAAAAGACAGTTTTTCAAATAGAACGCCTATTAAATAAAAACTGTTTCAGCAGCCAAACGGAGCTGCGACCCTCTGCGCCTTAAAACCTCGATCGGTTAGGCAACCCACTTTGACACCTTCCAGATCTGGGTACAGTTTTTATTTAATACGCGTTCTATTTGAAAAACGGTCTTTTTTCCTTTTTTAAATGAGACATTTGTCTCACTGGATTGCTTGTTAGAATATATTAAATTAAGCACATTTGCTCTCACCCATCTAATCAAGGCATTGTGTGCTTATTTCTAAATTTAATCTTTATGTTTCAAGCCCTGCTAGATCTTTGAATTACGTTTGCCGCCAGCTGGCGACGCAGGTTATACGTTGAATTACTTGAACATGTTTAAGTACTATTTTTAGATAAGGCGTCCCCAGCTGGGCTCTCTTTCTTTTTAGGTTTAGCCCTTGTATAAATTGTGGGTTTGTTGTGTACGCCGACCACGTCGGCACTGCCGTAACTTTCGGCCATGAATTTGGTCTAATAGATCTGTTTACTGTATTTGACTTATGATTATCCTTCGTATTTGTGCATGCGTATTTACAGGGTGACTCAGTCACTGTGTCAAGGTTGATGTAAGGTGAGGCGTAGGAGCGGTTTATAAGTGTTGCAGATAGTTCGACGCGCTTGTTGCTACACACTGTTGGAAGGCCAGAGTTTGTACTTGAGAATCCTACCCCGTTTGGCTTTCAAGGTTCGGTTAAGCGTGGGTTTCCCCGACTGAAGCTTGTGGCGCCCATTTATTTTGTAACACCCTATGCATACTGTCACGCTTTCCCTGTGGTGTACCGTTTTTAGGACCACGTACATCTCCCTGAACGTATCAAGCCGTGGCCTTTAGCCTGTTTTGTACGATTTCCAGTGTAAGTGTAGACGTTTCCCGGACATGTTTAAGTATTTGACACTCCCTCACTCGTGAGTGTCGTTAAAACAGTTTGATATCGTAACAATTTATAGGACTGGCAAGAGGGAGTCTCTTGAGTTATTTATTGCTTGCTTTATCTACTTACTTCAAAACAGCTTGGTTTAATAATAAAAATTTTGGCTTTGAAAGACTCTCTTGCATCTGTTGCTCCTTTATATGATAAGTTTCTTTGTCTTGGAGAAATTAATAAACATTTTTGTACACTGCCACCACCGTTATGTCTCGAGTTTTAAACATGTTGGAATCACTTAATTTTAAACAAATAATTAACGAGCCAACTAGAACAACTAATTATTCCATTTAATGACAAATTTATTACTGAAGGTGGTGTAAAAGACATACATAGTATTCCCGACCACTCGATGACCTACTGATTCATTAATTTAACCTTTTCAAATAACTTTCAATACATTTCGCGCTTTTAGATATTTTAGTTATACCCACTTTTGTTTAAATCTAAAGCCATAGTCATGGTATGAAATTTTCGTAGACATCCATACTAAAATTCTTCAGATGAAATTATTGATATCATTGAGGGATAAAGCGCTTTCTAAATTTAAAAAATGTTCATAGTAAATATAACAAACCAGATATTGCTACATATGTTTATCGATCAAATAACTAAAAAATCTGTAAAAGGGTTTACACGGAACTTCCCTCGAGCGAATTATATGAATTTGCAAATTTTAAAAAAATGTATTCCGCTGGGGTTTGAACTCCGCCGCATCTGCGTAGCGATCGTAACCGCATCGATGAGTCGTACTGAGCCATCCTGCCTTATTGAAATGAGTGCGGCGCGGGCCTCTATTTAACGGAACGGTCTTGTTGTTGAAACGTTTCGACTCTTTTGTGACATTATCCTGTATCTGTGGAGTCTTATTTTTGGCAAGTGTAAAGCCTGACCGATGTGAAAATTATTACTTTCATCTATTTAAAAGTTAACGCAAAAATAAACAACACTTATTTTTTTAAGGTGCTTACAATGTATTTATTAGTCTGCAATTTTCTCGGTTTCATGCCAGGTAAAATTATAATCTGCATGCAAAATATCATCCTTCAACAAATAGTTTTTGAGTTATACTACCAACAGACCGACAGACAGACAGACGGACAGACAGACAGACAGACAGACACAGACAGACAGACAGAAAAAAAATATGAGAAAACCTGTTTTTCCTCATCTAGAGACCCTTAAACGTAAAGATATGACGAAATCTCGGAAGGTGATTTTTTCGCGATTACGTCTTTTATACGAGGAAAGTAAAAAGAAGCTGTATCCAGACTATTCACTTTTAAATTATTATACACTTATACTGCAGTATGCTAGTTGTTACAGTTCTTACTGTGTTAATTGTATACATCTTCTCTATGCGTATTTCTTATGAACGTTATCTATCAAACTAAGGATTGACTGAGTCACAAAATAAATTAATGATGCTGTAAGCAAAACCGCATCTTGACCAAAATTGCTCAGCATCGGATATGAAAGGTTTACACTGATCCGTAACTAAATTTACCATTGTTCTGCCCCATGTTACTAATATTGTTAGATGCACTGTATATACGAGTTACAATGACAGTGGACGTTGAGAAGTGTATACTATTTCCAGTGAAGGTATACATTTGCTTATTTAAGTAGGGATGCTTTGCAATGACGTAAAGGATATACCTACTCCCATGGTGAATGTATATATCGAGAGATAAAAAAAAAAACTGTTCCTCAGCAGGCTGTGGAAATTCAACGTATGAATAATATGTTGGTGACACTGTACGTCAATGTCAAATTCGAGGTTAGCAGGTTAGGATTTGCGTCATTTTGTGTCATAACTGACGGAAAACCTAACCTGATAACCTCAAATTTGACATTGACGTACAGTATCACCAACATATTATTCATACGTTGAATTTCCACAGCCTGCCGAGGAACAGGTTTTTTTTGGATCTCTCGATACTTACGGATATTTTCAAAACACCTATAGTGGCAGATTATTATTTATTGTAAAATGTGATTAATATTTGTTCCTTTAAGTTGAATTTTGAAATTGTTGGGCTAATCTCTAGGTTAGTGAAACATTGATGTTTTTTTACTGCCTTCGTCTAAAAGATGAGGCAAGGATTGTAATCGCGAAAAAATCACCTTTCCAGATTTCTCCAGATCTTCGCGTTTCAGGGTCTTTGGTGACGAAAAACAGCTTTGCTCAATTCCGTTAGTCTATCTGTCTGTCTGTTGGCGGTATAACCCAAAAACTATTTGTCGGAGGAAAACAATATTTTGCATACACATTATACAGATGGTCCGAAATCCGTTTTGAACATAGGGAACTAATTAATGCAACAAGGAAGATATCAACAAAATGAGTAGCAGGACAAAGATACAATGTAATCATGGCTAGGTAAATTTTTAAACTAAAATTAAGATAATGAAACAAACAAACACTTCTGTCAAATATTTTATCTGTCATTAAGAGATTAAAGTAATGATTTATACATAGCTCAGGCTTTATTCTTGCCAAAAATAGGATGCAACAGATACAGGATAAATGTTGTATGAGACAAAAAAGAGCAACGAATAAGTGCGTTATGTTGACCTTTTTAGGCCGGGAGCCGCTAATGCGCAAATCTTTTGCGCGAGGCTATGCGCTGTCAGGAATCAGGGGCCATAAATTCCATCATAAGATGTGCACTCGAATATATAGTTTAAAAAATGTACACTATCTGGAATTACCTTGCAGATCTAAATGTAGATGGCTCCATTGTTTTTGCGATTGCAAAAAACCCGAATAAAATATTTTCAATTTTTTTATTACTGTAAATTAAAGAATTTTATACATACATCGCATTTACAAGCTTAGTTTTGAATATTTCTCAATGAATTTTAAACTGGTGGAGAGCTTATTCTTTCTAAATTCTTATGATATCAAATTCATCTCAAAATTATTTTTAACGACTGCTACAGTAATTGTTTAAGTAATGCGCACGGGGAATATGCAGTAAATATCTCAGCATCGAGATATTTTGAAAACGACTGCACATAATTGTACACATCCAGCGAATGAAATGTGTAATAAAGAATGAAGAAATTTTTAGTGAAAGAATTAAATGCATTCATTTATTGTTATAAAAAATATAATTTATTTTCCACTACGTGATTTAGCCGAAACGCGTATCGCACCTCACTTCGGCATGAAAGTTAAATATTCCCGGTGCCGGCGCGAACATATTAAGCAAGCTGCAACGCAATGATCTGTGAGATGCTCCGTAGGCTGACAAGATATTGTTTAACGTTTAGATCGTATTCGAAGACACCTGCGGTTCAAATCCCCCCGCTAATGATATTTTTTATTTGATAATTTGTGTAATTTGCATTCAAATGTTTTCTTTTATTATTCCGTATTATTTGTAACGTGAAGACATTTTTACACCTATTTTCCTTTAGTTTCTAAAATTATTTAGTGTCACAATGTCGACGAGGAAAGTTCTGGGTAAAGCCTCTTACAGATTTTTTTAAATTAGTATGCAACACAAGTCGACAAAAATAATTGAAGAAGGTAACGCTGGGATCGAACATTGTCTACCAACAGAGACTCTTTAAATTCATTTTTGTAAATAATGAAGTGGCAGTGTAAAAGAGAAGACAAGCATATGCAATTCGAAGTGCCATAGCTTTCTCTCTTGCTTCTAATTTATAGACTCTACCACTGCAATTAGAATGCCATGGAGATCTTGCTGAAGAATGGTTAATCTAATTTTCCTGAACGGTTCTTGGAAATGTGTTCGTATAGGCTCACTAGCTATTTTATACACTTAGCAGCAAAGGTGGAAGTCTTTGATAAATGAGAGGTTAATTTTCCAACTTCACCAGCACTAAATTTTCCACTCTCACTTAACATATTAACTGCAGTGCGAGTGTTCATAGCAGTGGCGGTTTGCTATAATGTGTCCAGAAGCCATGGCTTTACTATAACCATAAGTCATTTAAGATTTTTTGTTAATTCCGAAAGAAAACATTTTTTGTACTTATTTTTCATAATTCTTCTCATTTTGAAAAGTTGAACAAAGCACGAATATTTTATATTTCATGAATACAAACTGTCGATAAGCTTTTGCGGATGCATTGCAGTCAGATCGAAGGGGCAAAGCTTTTCAACACTTTATAGAGTGCAAAAAAGTATGTTATTTAGGTTTACATTGGTTTACACCTTAGCGTAGGCACTCGAGTGGCTGATATGGATGCTTACACAATTTTGGCACGTACGGTAAGTGACTTCGTCGAATTCAGTTAAAAAAAGACAGCGTCTCGTTCTGGGAGCATTTTCGGAAGGACGTGTGCACTCGCATAATTCCGACAGAAGACATGCTGCCGTTATGGTTTTCCACAATATAATTACAGTTGCTTAAATAACTATGTTCTGATTTATTTACCGATAAATTATCGCACACCTTGAAATAATATACGTTAATCACACATGTACCTATATATTTCAAACAGTGGAGATGCAATTTTTTTGGCCGAGTTATACATTTAAACGAAAAATAAGAGATAGATGGTCGAGTCAATTCATTATCTCTTATTAGCCTGTAAAGTTTGGTAAAGTTTTTCACTGAAGATAACTTTTGCCACTCCATATGCGAAATATAATGGATGTCGGACTGAGTCTTTGTCTGTGAGGAGGTGGAAAATGCATTTTACCTTCCGTTGATTCTGCCACTAGTTCATACCAATGCAATTTCGAGAAGAATGGGGGTACACAATTTTAACAGTTATGATAACTACAGACTGTTTATAGCTACTACTACGATGATTAATGTATAATTGCTTTTCATTGTAATGTAATTTGCAACACAATTTTTTGACAGTAGTAGAGTGACTGCAGATCGTACATTCTAAAAGGTTAAACCAGTTCTACATGCTAATACATTGCAATGATGCTGATTGCATTACCATGGCCAACTTTTGTATGACTTGTATTTGAACACCATCTTCATCATTATAGTATCATTAAAGAGATACTTTTTCTTCACTTTTAGTCCTTGGACTAAATAATTCCAATCTCCCATCGTTTTCTGCCCGATACCTTCCTGCTTCGGTAATATGTACAAGTATTTGTACGTAGCTTCAATTTCAGGTTCTTCATTATTTGTTTTATACTACCTATACTGCTCCTTTAGGCAGATACTTTTTCAATAGTGTTGCCAACACTTCGTCAACTTCAAGTAATGATATATTGCACTAGGTTTACGTAGATCTCGCTTAGAAATAAATACTTTTCTCAAAATAATAGAAGTATTCTTTGCGATTGTTGAAATTTATGACTTACGATCTTAAATCGGAATTGCATTAGTCTTGTAATAATATTGTTGAAGAAATGAGGTAACAACCTTTTTTTTGTTCAATGAGCTTTTGAAATATCGTTAAATATAAAGTGCGGTATGTATATAACATACTCTTTACAAGAATGTCATAATCTAAATATAAAGATAACGATTGGTTACAACACTCAGCGCACTAACCTTTTTTCTACAAACGCCGCAGCCTGGTTATGTTACGTGATACATAATTTAGTTTACAGACCAAGTAAATTGCTTTTAAATCTAGCCACATGCTTCACATAATTCTATCTAACGACCGAATCTAAAGTTCTAGATTGCATGTCCAATAAACCGTGATAAATTAGTCGATTATATTGTAGTGCTACAACAATTCCATACGCCTACTAATTCTTTAAGAGCTGTTCTAGTAATAGGCCCTAGGTGATAAATAAAGAACGGAATATATCCAGCCCATTATTACCAAAATATGCGCATATACACTCTATTTTGTAAAAATATGCAAAAAGTTTCGAAATATGCATGTGCATATGCCATCTTATTTACTTTATGTAGAATTTAAAAGCGCATTAATTAAGGATCTATTAATCATAGATTTATAATAAACTTTAATAATTTTTACAACGACGTACAACCGCGGCCATCCAAAAGTGAACAAAATTAAAATAATTTTACTTTCATTCTCACTTGCGTGAGGCGTGGCCGCGGTTAAGAATGGCGTTTTTAGTGCCATTACCAGTCTAGCTCAAAGTAAAGGGTGTCAATGAAGAACGATGATTAGAGCTCCTGCTGAAAGATCACGATTGGTTTAATAATTTGTTTATTTTAAAGTTAATATTAATATGTACAGTTTTTTTACAAAGTTAACCTAGAGATAAAATGCCGGTGGAGGGGGTTGTCTTCCCGTGACGGATGACCTGGAGGGTCCTCGGCGGCATGCAGGGGATGCGGCGGAGGCTTGGGGCATCAGTGCCGCGGCCAGGTGGACCCTCGGTGGAGCCGGGCGTAGCCAGGGCGGCGATCCCTGGGAGCACCTGGGTTCCTAGAAAGACCTGGTGGTGGACGTATGGCCGAACGAATTGCAGCTGGCCGGGACCCACTCTGGTCCGCAAGCAGCTAGCGTAGACCTAGAGCTTGGGGCGTCTTGGGGCCGTGCAGAATGCTTCTGATGGCGATACACTGCGGGTGCAGGCCGCTGAAGCGGGCCTCGAGCCTGGGGGCGGCTGGCGCCGGAACCGAACGTCGGCTGTCCATACTTCTCACTTTCGGTGGAGGCGGCGGCTGGCGGATTCCTTCTGAGGATGCAGCGGCGTCGGTGGCGATTGGCGACTGGGCGGCGGGCTGAGAGCAGCGGCGGCGCAACGTCGGCAGAAGTGTTGATCTCCTCGGCGGAGGCGGCGGCTGGCGGATTCCTTCTGCGGATGCAGCGTCACGGTGGCTACTGGCGATGGGGCGGCGGGCTGAGAGCAGCGGTGGCGGCAACGTAGGTGACAGCGTTCATTTCCTGGGCGGAGGCGGCGGCTACAGCTACCTTCTAGGTGGCTAGCGGCGTGTGCGGCGGCAGCAGGCTAAACGGCGTTGAGCAGCTGCGATTCTCCTTGTTAGTAGGGTTCACCCCTGGAGGGGTGCGGCAGCGGCGGCAACTTTCTCCGGGGTGGGTGGCGGCGACAGGCGGCAGCGGGATGAATGGCGTCAGCAGGCGGCGCGAGGGGACGGCATCGAAAGACGGCGATCCTCCTTGTCGGTAGGCTGAGCGTAGGGCCAGACGGCGGCGGCTTTCTTGGAGCGATGCGGGCCTCCTGGTACGGAGCGACAGCTTTCGTAGTGGCGGGCTGGGCGACCGCAATCCTTTTTTGCGGCAGCAGCTCCCTGATTGGATGGGCGGCGTCGACGTTGTCTCGACTAGAGAGGAGCTGATCCGAGACGAAAGGCCGATCAAATAAATATTTTCTGAATTTTTGCTTCTTTTAAAGGGAATCCACCACCCGCCAATTCTCCCAGATTTCCATTTGTTTGCGGTGGAAGATAATTTGTTTTTTTCTAACTCCATTAAGCCGCAGCGTTGTTAATTAACTCCGGCGGCTTTCTTAATGGTGTCCATCGCCTTCCTTATAAAAAGACGCGTCCAGGAATATCCCACATGCCTAGGGGCGCTTTGATAGAAGCCGAGATGTGTTTTAATAGCGGTTCATGTTCAATTGTTGCGTGGCATGTCTGCATTAACTTACTTATGGATAATTCTTTCCGGCGCTAGTCCAGTTGTAGGAGTTGGCACCTTCGTTCTTATTTACATTAACTAATCCCTTGAAAGGATGCCTTAAGCCTTTCTTTCTTTGTTCGTTTCTTTGTTAGCCCGAGCGGCCAGCGGCATGCGGATTTGGCTTAATTTGCATTTCCTAAATCTCCGGTTGTCACGCGGCATGCGTCTTTTGTCGGTCTAGTTTTATTTGAGGGGCAATTTGGTTCTTACGGACGCGGTTTTAAAATTTCTCTTTTAAGGCGTGTTGATTTTTTTGTGGCTGCGTTTGCAGATTCTTTATGCGAAAACTGAGGCGTTTTTTAAACGCGTAGCGTCTGCTTGTCGCACTATTTTTGGTTAATTAAAACGGCTTCAATTTCTCGATGTCTCTGCTCCTTGAAAAATCACAGCGAGATTCGAGGGCGTTAACTGACAGGAGATACATTTTTAATTGAGCCGTGATCTGACGAATGGAAAGCACGCCTCTTGATTGCATGTAAGGATCATATCAATACTAACAGAATTCGTAAATTAATCATCGTCATAAAAATATCCTACAAGTAAACGCTTTTTAAAATTTTCAAGGAAAAATCTGTTTTTAAATATTAAAAACTATCTTTCAACGACTACAGATGTACAAGAAGCATTTATAATTTTGCAATAACATTAGGGACTACATTCTGTGTGCTCAACAAACACAATACAAAACGTGGTTTATTTTATTTAAGATACTGCAACCAAAGGTTTTCCTCATTACTAAATTATATTTTTCTGAAATGTAATCCTTTACGTTTGGCTTTACTTTTTACACTTTTGTAGGATTTCTCAAAACTATTAATTAATTCCAAAGATTTATAGTCATTCCTTGCGTGTATAAGCGTAATCCCTGTCGAAATCAAAAGGTTGTCATTTGTAGTGCGTATATAATTCAAATTCATTATACAATAATTATTTACCCGTTTTCTTCAAAAGATACCAGCAAATACCATTTTCTGTTAGTTTTTTACTTTTCGAATATCTGACAGCAATTCTAGTATATTTTCGCCAGAAAATTAATGATTTAAGGTATAATATGTATGCAAGTCTAATATATGCAAGAAATGCTTAAATATGCAAAATATGCATTAATTAATTAGTGTAAATTAACTGTAAAAGTTTCAATTCGTGCACATATTTAATTATATCCTAAGATATGCTTACATTGTAGAATATATAAAACTGATATTTTAATAACTTTGTACGGTTTATATTGCTATGGTTTTTCTGGCTTTATTTTATTTTAATTGAAATTTGTTATTATTCTCAGGGTTTTATCGCGTTTTGCTTCTTCTTACCTTTCTGTCCACAGCTCGAACATACAATTGTAACAAAATTAATTGTTTGCCTCTTTATCTTTTTGGGTTACCGCAGAATTTAATTGGAACATACACAATATAAACACCATAACACTTAATATGAGGCAGTTGTTCTTTAGTAATAATAAATCTGTATTTTCAATATTTAATCAATTTCTTTAAATATTATTGTCAATTAAAATTTAGTATTAAACTCAATATTATGTTAGCTATATAGCATGTTTACATGTAGATTATTTATAATTAAGTGATAGTTATTGTTTAATCTTATTTTATAGACTAAACTTACATTTCTTGAACACTGTTATTTTTTATTAAATTTATCTACGATCACTACTAAAAGTAGGCCTTTTAGAGCCAGCTTGTTTCACTAAAAGTGACGTTTTATAATTTAGCGTGTTTAAAGAGATCAGCTGTTTACTTTTAGCGCATGTGTGGTATAAAGTGAAGTGAGGTTATAAAACTACAATTTCGAACTGGAAGTGAAGTTGTAAAGTTATTCTAGTTGCTTCTTGCATTACAGGTAAAGTGTTTTTGAAATAATTAAACCGTTATGTAATGAATACACTCAGATGTGGAGTATTAATAATTACATTTCGTAACTGACCTTGACAGCACTGGCTTCGCAAACATTCGGCCGCGCATGGGCTACTGTTTTTCTATGAGATAAATTAGAAGTGTCGTAGATGCAAAAATTTGTTAAATCGATATTTATGGATTAATAACGGTAAAATTAAGGTCGTAGATAAAATACTGTATGCAACGCGTGCTAAAAGTCGATTATGCACGAGATATGTTATGAAACTCAGCCTTCGGCTTCGTTTCATAATTTTCATGTCTCGTGCATAAACGTCGACTTTTAGCACTTGTTGCATAAATAGCTATTATGTGTCGTTATTTTTATGTCCTTTGATTGTAAACCATTTTTAACTAGCAGTTTAATTATTTTACTTACTGCTTTTATTTTCAGATCTGGTACTATTAAATTGAAATTGGAGTACACTTACATGATAATGTTTCTTTTCTTCGAGCTCAAATATCCCCTTTTGTTAATTTGCAAATTGGACTTTGCACCAGCTACATCTCGTGTTATTCTTATACTGCAGTCAGCAACCTCTTTAGACTAGGCTTCTTGCAAGTACACTTCACATCTTCATTATTTAATACTAATTTCCTTCTTAAAGACCACATCTACTTGTACATATCAATATTTATTATTGTTAAAATTGAATTTTTATATCTTTAGCTCAAATTTTAGACTGGTGTCATTAAAATTTATATTTTTTAAACTCTGTTTTGTTGTTATTTTATAATTCTGCAAAAACCATGGATATCATTCCATTTTGAAATATCAAAATTACAGATTTCTTCTTTTCAACATTTTTAATGCATCATTTCTATTTACAACAATTGCTTTATTGTCTAATTTTTAACTGCTGGAAAATATTTCTTACTTTACAGTCTTTTTCTTTTTTATAGGATATTAATATAACATCTAGCAACCAGTGAGACAAATGTCTCATTTAATAAAACAAAAACAAATAGAATGAGTATTAAATAAAAACAATAATATTTTTTAAAATTACGTGATTGAAATTCGGTTCCTGACCTGACATGACCATTCCAAACATATAACTTTAATAACTTTTTTCTCTATCTCTTACGGTTTAGCTGCTGATACAGCGTCCCGGACGGACCAGCGTCCCGGACAGACAAGTCTATTCGATAAAGGATAACTAATGTTGAATGAAGCTATATCTTTTTAAATTTTAAAGTTTGTTTTTCGGTGAAAAAGTGCGACTGATTTCAGGATTCTCATGATACCATCCTTTATCTAATAGACTTGCCTGTCCGTCCGTCCGTCCGTCCGGGACGCTGTTTCAGCAGCCAAACCGTAAGAGATCGAGAAAAAAGTTATGAAAGTTATATGTTTGAAATGGTCATGTCAGCTCAGGAACCGAATTTCAGTCACGTGGCACTTCCGGTTTTCGAGAAATCACACCGTTTTTCAAATAGAACGCGTATTAAATAAAAACTGTACCCAACCTGAAAGGTGTCAAAGTGGTTGCCTAACCGATCGACGTTTTAAGGCGCAGAGGGTCGCAGCTCCGTTTGGCTACTGAAACATTTTTATTTAATACGCGTTCTATTTGAAAAACGGTCTTTTTTGTGATTTCTCGAAAACCGGAAGTGTCACGTGACTGAAATTCGGTTCCTGAGCTGACATGACCATTCCAAACATATAACTTTCATAACTTTTTTCTCTATCTCTTACGGTTTGGCTGCTGAAACAGCGTCCCGGACGGACGGACGGACGGACAGGCAAGTCTATTAGATAAAGGATGTTTCAGTAGCCAAACGGAGCTGCGACCCTCTGCGCCTTAAAACGTAGATCGGTTAGGCAACCACTTTGACACCTTCCAGGTC
The DNA here is from genome assembly GCA_940337035.1 of Agriotes lineatus. NCBI lineage: Eukaryota > Metazoa > Arthropoda > Insecta > Coleoptera > Elateridae > Agriotes > Agriotes lineatus. Next base: position 74,465 of record CALNHX010004198.1, on the reverse strand, counting down.
TGGGTACAGTTTTTATTTAATACGCGTTCTATTTGAAAAACGGCCTTTTTTGTTTTTTTAAATGAGACATTTGTCTCACTGGATTGCTTGTATAACATAATTTCTTAACAATTTCAATACAACTTTTGTACAACTAAGATATACTTTTGGAAACAGAGTAAATTATCTTGCAACATCATAAGAGCATGTATACCTAATCAAATTTGTAGCTGTAAGATGTTTTTGGAGTCCAATATATCTCAATAGTAATGAAATATTGTGCATATATTGAGAAAATACTAGAACAAAGTACATTGGAACACTATAGATAACTAGTAGGTTACGGGATTATTTTCACATATTTATTTCCAATAACAGGCATATTTCTCTCGCTGTGACTTGGAGATCAGGCTTCCTTTAATCGATCCACGCGAAATATGAAAATCTGAAGCCTTATAGCGTCTTTTGACACTTGTACGACTTTTGACGAGCGGGCTTAACCATATTTTCCTCTGATCTTTTCTTTCACGCTGAAGCTTGGCCTTGTCACTCACTTCCCTCTCGAGTGCAGCGTTCGCTTACGTTTTCCCCAGGAATTTACTCGGACTCGTTTCTGAAGTTAATAGCGGAATAATTAAGAGAATTGTTGGGGCTTTCGGTAAGAGGCCTCAAGCATATCGACCTGTGAATTAGACTGTGTTTTTAAACGCTGAGCAGCATTGGATAAATTCAGTCATATAGGTACTTTAAAACAGAAATAAATTTACACCTCAAAAACAAGGTATTCAATATATTATGCGTTTTACCAATGACAAGTTATAGCACTGAAACTTGAACAATGTCAAAGAAAAATCTGAATATTAAGAGTAGCATAGCAGGCTATGATGCTAGTTTTTGAGAGATCGTCGGAAGAACGAATATGTCAAAAAAGGGACTTCAGTTACACACATCGCATCTGAGACGTTCTTTTCAAGAGCAACTATGCTAGGGCACAGCATGCGAAGAACAAAAATCAGTGGAGTAAGTTGATTTTACAATTCAGACCTTAGATTTTCACTTCCCCCATGATGGGCCGATGAGGTAAAGGTAATACTAGAATTACAGTAAACAGCAAGAATTGTAAGATTCGGAAATAGGCATGTATAAACACCTTAAGGAAAAAGAGGAAGACCAACATTTGTTGTCTTGTAATGATAAATATGTCTCTTAAAAGTTAGTGTTATGAAGTAATGACATAAATTACCATTTTTCGTTGTTAAGGTAATTATTTCAGCTAATCACCAATAATCTCAATACTCACTGAAAATCTGTTCCGTTCTTCCTATACAAGTTCTCTTAGGTACAGATCAGGTTCTAATCGAAATTCAGAGTTTTTTTTTTTTGAAGAAAGGGCTATCTTCGTCGGCAGACAAGACCGGAATAAAAGGTTGTAATATTTAATCTTACGCTAGTTCATTATCAAAGAATTTTTCAATTAAAATTAGTTATTTAAACTGTGAGTACGTTGCATTTGCTGTTACTGTTGCTGTTATATTGGGATATTTTTTTAACAACAAAAATGTTGCTGCGTTTTTAAAATTTAGATTAAAATTATCATTTATAGAGGAATCGACATTTTAAGGTAAATGGTTAACGCATTTAAAATTTTAAAAATGTGTATATTAATTTATTTTTTACATCAAGTTAAAAGTTTTAAATAAGATAGGGGGATATGGAACTTATTCAAGAAAAGTAAACAAAATATGATTTGCTGTACATACAATGACAGAATCAATAAAATTAAATAAAATCTAATAACCGTCATAGTATTGAACTTTAAAACTCTCTGACTAAATTGATTTCTCAATTGGTTTTGAAATTCCTTTGAATTCTAAAATAAATTTCTTTTGAAATAGCATTAATTTTAATTAGCTGGAACTTTAAAATAGTAAGAATAAAGTATATGGTTATGTAAACTTTGACGCCTCAAATAAAAATAAACTTTTGAACAACACCGAAACATTAACGTAAATCGTTTTTAATCTTTGAAAAGCCAATTCTGAATTATGTATAAAAATGTTTAATAAGTAAAGTCTCTTAAAACTTCCCTTATTGGAAAGATAACAATTTTCCCAATTCAAACAACTTTTACTTTAATTGCCAGCTTAATCTTTAAATCTGCCATTACCATGCTGCCTTCCAAAGATTGACGACAGCAAAATCGAATTCAATTAATTAAAAGTGTAGAAGTCGAAGGAAAAGTTTATAACTCGTGATAATTAATTGAGATGAAACTGAAAGCTGATCAAAACTGTCTGCTTAAGCAGTAAACTCTCGCATGCAATAATACATTTTGATTTAAAATATAAGAAAATGTAGTACAGCAGCATAAATAATAGCGTTAAAAAAATCGCGTTGTTGGGGCGAAAATTTAAAATGTTATACACTGAACGCAAATAAATGTATATTTAAAGAAAATTATTTTTTAGCTTTTATCAAGCTGAAATGACTAATTTAGAAACTTTATAAATTACTATACCTGCAAAAACTAAAACTATTATTCAAAGTTTAACATTAACCAGAATTTTTACTTTTTTAGTATACAGGGTGTCCAAAAATGGCGGATTAACTTTACAGTGCGTTACTTGGGGATGCCTAATGAAACATGGAAAAATATGAAAAAAATTCCCTGGGCCGTATTTTTCGAAATATTTCTGGTCAAAGGTGGGTAATGAAATCCATTTATTTAAATAACTAGTGTATAATTATGGTGTCAAATATATCTGGGACTTATTAAAATATCTGTTTTTTTAATATCCTTGGGATTTAACTAAATTGTCAATTACTAAATATGGCAAACAGGCTTTGTACAATAATAATATACGAAATCAAGCTTGGCATTGAAATATCTGTTGTATGAATAATATGTTGGTGGCACTGTAAGTTCATGTCAAATTCGATGTTAGCAGGTTAGGTTTTGCGTCAGTTTTGACACAAACTGTCGCAAAACCTAACCTGCTAACATCGAATTTGACATCTAGACTTACAGTGTCACCAACATATTAACAACTTACTATGGATACATTTTTGATTGAGAAATTGTTGCAGTATCAATGTTGCCAGATTTATTTTTATTAATTTCGAAATATTTCGAAAAATACGGCCCAGGGATTTTTTTTCATATTTTTCCAGGGTTCATAAGGCATCCCTCAGTAACGTACCGTAGAGTTAATCCGCCATTTTTTGGACACCCTGTATGCGTTCATAAATAAACTGATACTCCGATGATCGCTTATAAACAGCAACCGTTGATTAACCAAACTCAACAAAACGTGAACTATTTTATTCTATTCTAAACATTTTTAAAACAATATTAATTTTTGTCTCCAACACTCTCATGCTAGTTTTATATTATTTTATTTCATTTTTATTTTTCAGCAAATATAGAGCAGCAGTACATCCATCAAAAAATCTAATTTTGATTATAAACTTCGGTTATCGCATTTGATTGGAAACTTCTGTGATAACCTTGGTTAATAGAGATGGGCGCGTGAGTGAGTATTCACTCACGTCACGCACATTTCAGGCTCACATTCACTCTGTTCACGGCGTGGCCCTTCACTCACGACGTCACCCACAGCTTTTATTTGAAAATTAAAATTCAGATAGAAGAGAATGTTCAAATTTAAAACTAATAAAGTACCGACAACAGAACTAAAAACTCTAAAATGAAATATGTTTTGCACGTGATAGAATTTATGTGATATGTTGCAATCATAATAGTAGACACAAAAAGAAGTAAACAAAAATTTACTACAATAGCTTAAAACAAGGGCCAACAACTGATTTCTAGCAAAAATATTTCTTACAACCGTTTTCAAAGACATTACTTTTAATACCAAAAGCTGCCATTGGAATTGACATTTCCTTTACTGATACGACTACAAGAAAGTATATGTTGCTAGCCAACACTTTAAACTGCTAGGTTTAAAAGTACTTTTACGTCCGAGGAACTAAAAGTAAGTTCTACTTGGGTGCCTATAGACGCAGACACGCGATTGAGTATAGACACACCATTCACAACACAACACAGGTACAAAGATCCGTCGCTGCAGACTGCCACACAGAAGCACAATAACGTCCCGCTCCAGCCCTATCTCTTCTACAAGGGAGGGCAGCGGGGGAGCGCGGCACACTGCAGTCTTTTATTCAATACAAAATATTTAACGTGAAATTAACGTAAAACGTGAATCACGCCTTGAACATTTTCACTTACGTTCACCGCCCGATTTTCAAATGTTACTCACGTACACGACGGAAGTCGCCGTGACCCAGCGTGACCCGACTGTTTTTACGTCACGCGCCCATCCCTATTTCGCAGTAGTCTGATAACATAATGCAGAAAAAATTCAAAGGTAGTCCGATGTTATACGAAATTGTTACGTTTGTCAGGACATTTTTAAATTGTACGAACGTACGGCTACGGTTTTTCGTATTATTCCGCTTGAATTTGACAGTCTGAAATGCTGAGTGCTGGTGTTTTACGGTTTTCGATCTGTGGGCGTGCTAAGTTTGTCGGTTGTTAGAAATTATCGATCCGTCTACGACTGGCTTTAGGCGTGCGTCTGGTGTGAATTTAAAACGTAACGGCCATGGGAGCGAGAAAGAAAGCTATAGCACTCCTGCCCCACTACATTATCGATCGCGCTGTCTGACTGCATTTTCGAGGCCGTCTGGGCGGTTTTGTCAGTTGAGTGAGCATCCGGCATCTAAACGCGACAGTTGGTTTGTGAAGTGGATCTCTCGCGGTGCGCTCTTCTGGGCTGTATTTGCGAGGGTGTTTAACGCTTTGTGCTGTTCTGTCTGTGTGCGAATGCCATGGTTTTAATTGTCATTAGGATTTCCGTCGTTTCAAAGTCTTTCGTCGTGCGTTACGCAGTTTATAGAAATATTTTGCTTTGTGAGCGTGAGTGATCGCTTGGGGTGTTAATTGTCGTAAATCTTTTGGGTCTCCGATTTGCCGTTGGAGTAGCAGACTGCTATTTCGTCGATGAGACGGTTTCTTTTGTTGGGGGACTCATTAGCAGTGTTAAGTGTTGGCGAAGCTGTCGTCGTTCTGCCTTTCCGTGCGAACTTCGCATTCCGTCTCGTATGGATCAATTTCACATTTGTCCAGCGTCCGCAGCCCTTTGAGTTGTTTGCAGTATGGTTTCCGTTTTGTTCCCTGCAGTAGTTGGGTATCGTGGCCGTCGCAGCAGCATTATGACATCAGTTATCGCACAACCAAGCTCCTTACAGGTACCGTTTATATTGTTTATTAACGTTTAATGTGAAGTTTAACATACATACAGGGTGTTGCGTCGAATTATCGAACAGTTGGTGTATCCGTCATTTACGGTTTATTTACCGTCAGTTAATATAGTTTAACGTCGCATTTTAGCACAATTATTTGCTTATAGTTCACTATTCATATCGTTTTACAGAATTAATGTAAATTTTTGTCAATAGTTTAAGACATTGCGCAATTCACCGAATTGCCGTATTTATATTTTAGATTTACATGTGCCTTCTCTACTTATTCAAATATTTTGTCTCAATACATGTCATGTTACTTTAACAGTGATTTTCTTTGCTATTTTGCATGCCATTTGTGTGTTTATATTTTACAGTTGTAAGAAGAGTTTGGCCAGTTGACCAAGTAAATATTAAAAAGGTAAGTCCGTTGGTGCTGAACCGGCTCGTTGACAAAATCACTGGCAAGTTTAAAGTTGAAAGGTGGATTCACTTGCTTCCCGGTTGCTCAGTTAGTGTAGATCTTTTACCGTTCATTAAGCCGTTGCCCTTGTGTTATCTCGTGTTGGACCACCCATCGCTCCACTGCAGCTTAGTCGGCACCTCCTGTTAGGGGCGGGGCAGCGATCCTATGAGAGTTAGATTCCCGATTTTGCGAAATATCGTACGCGTTAGTCATCTAGCTTTTTCGTGGCTTTGCGTAAATACCGTTATGAGCTGGCGGGTTGTCGTAAATATCGTTTTAGCCCGTAACACGTTTTAACAGTATGATGTTCACAGGCATCGAAATCAGTTGAAATTTGAATCATGGACAATCCGGTAGTTGTAACTGTTCTGCATTGAAGCTGTGGCTTAATAGTTATTTTTATATGTGAATTTCGAAAAAGCAACAGTCCCGCAACTTAAAATTCCAAATTGACATTTTTCTAATTATAAGAGTATGTTAAGTAGTGTAAAGTATAAATACAAGCAGTTTGAAACACAATCAGAATAACTAATTGGAACAAGGCAAATGTAAGCATTTAAAAGGAAAACATTTTTCAACAGTGTGACATGTGAAATTTAAAAATAGGTTTATGTTTAAGTAATGTGGTGTGAATCACAATAAAGGCAAATAGGAGCCATTTTAAAGAGTGTCTACATCTTAAACTATGTAACTATGTAAGTGAAAATAAGAGATTAATTTTAAGTAGGTATGAAAAACCCAAGTTCGAATTGTTTGGTATCGAAATGTATACAATTTTATGCGAAATTTATTGCTATTAGGATTTTAGATATTAGTTTAGTAATAAGAGGAGAATCTACAATTTAAAAATTTCAACCAATGCCAAAAGTTGGGCCAATCCAAAAATCATGTTACAAGCCGGGAACAATCCTATGTGAGAGTTTTCGAATAAAATGCAAGAGGTCGTTTCAAATTTAATTTAAAAAATATTGTTCAAAGAACACGATGTGCAATGGACCTGTTTGTAATCATAATTTACCAGGGTATCAACAAGTGTGAAAAATAAACCCAGTCTTCGTGTAAATAGTAACTAGTGTTTGATTTTCTTTGTGCATAATAATGAATAGTCTTCAATAAAGGTTAAAAATAACCTAAAAATATTTAAAAAAAACTATTAAATATACCACTGCAACCAGTTTATTTGGGGGCGTATTTGAAGAGCAGTGAAAGAGTTTGCAGTGTTCGAGACCTGGTGAACTTGATGGCAGTAGGCGCAGTTTGAAAGGACAAGAAATTTCACAGTATACCAGTTTGCAGTTGCAGCCATCGAGCAGTTGAGATCAGTTAGAACCAGCATACGTTGAAACAGTGCCATTGTAACATCCTAGCCCTCTGCTAATAAGGGCTAATGAATTTAATAAATTACCTTCGGGTAGCTTTCTCAGTCGGAGTTAATTTCGTTCAGTCAGATATACACTTGGAAATTAGCAAACAAACACCAGGATAATTTTAGACAGTTTAATTATAATGTTCAATATTTACAAACATAAGTATATCTCGTAAAAACCAAACAAAATGTATTTTACAATGAATTTTAATAATTATGCTGGACGTCCTGTTGCCCGTTCCTTACGCCTCGGCAACCCGTTTTGCATCTGCATGTGGATGGTCCGTTTGGCCGCGTTTAGGAAAAGTCGTCGGAACGCCACTGGCCGGGAAGACGATTTGTCCAAAGTAATTCGCGGTGGTGCCAACCTCTGAGCTCAAATATCAGGTTCGATGTCGAAAACGCGTGTAGCTGCAAATATAGGTTAATTCGAGTATGTTATGTTTTACGCCTTACGACACCGTGATAGCATTTCCATTCCCGAAGTGTTTGTGCGTGATGCGGCCGAATGGGAAGTTGACGACGTTTATCCACCTGGAACTCCGCTTCGTTGTGGCGACCTGCGACAGTCCACGGCCACGACGGTGCCGCAGATCTCCCGTGTTACGATGGGAAGATGTTTGGAACGGTGAGTACAATCCTGTAGTCAAACAGATATTAAATGCAATCTTAAAGGGGCCTTGGAGGTCGGCTACGTGCCGGCTCTTAATAACATGAAATTTGGTACGCTCGGGTCGGGCAAATTTTATGTTGGTCGGCTGATTTATTTATTATTACGAAATCGACATATGAAACGGCCTGGTTGTTAAACCCTCGTTTCGAATATGTCTTTCGGGAAATTTTGATACAATTATTTGCCAACTGAATTTGAGGCCAAAAGTCTACGCTGAATTCAGGTTTTTAACAGGTATTAATTTGATCAGTGAAACGGTTTCCCCACTCGTGGAGCATCGCTTCAGAAAACTGATCCTTCAGGAAAGGGGCTTAATTAAATGCTAGCTAGGAACACGGTCTCCAGGAGCGGAGGCATCGGTTCAACTGTAGCTACGGGAAAATACTAAAGGATATCGGGATCCGAAGTATAGACGGGAAGAATCTCTTTAAACGGTCGGACAGGAACAGGAAGGGAATGACGGGAGGGAATAAAGGCGAATGAATGTCTATGAATGAAGTGCCCATGAATTCCTCGCGAAGCAGCTTTTTATGGGCTCCTCTTCGTGCTTCGTGCATCTAGCAACCACTTCGGGCATTCTAAGTGGGGGAGCAGCGCAATACGTGGAGCGGGGATCTCTTGATGACGTTTTGGCAGCGCGGGCGAAAAATTCAAACGCGTAACGTAGAAATCGCTAGGGGAAAACGCGCGAATTAATTTTAATTCCGAAGAACGCGTTTCTGCTGGGCGAAACGTTACACCATAACATTGATCTATTTTTGTATAACATACAGGAGTGTTTGCTTTCTACAGCCAAATTACAGAAACTACATTAATCCAAAGATCTAAACCCTGAGAGGGTTGAGATTGTTTACTACGATCAGCTAAATTAAACTTTCTTCGGACCCCCTGAATTAATTAAGAATCTCAAATAAAATAAATTGCTATTAATCTTAATTAAATCCGTCGATTAATGTTTCATATCAGATCGATACTCCGTAGTAATATTAATGCATTAATGCATTAATGCACTATTACCATTGATTTGATTCGATACTGCTTATGTTGTTTGCCTGATTATTTACGTCTTCTTTTTAGCTTCCCAAAGTACAGTAATTAGAAATTGATTTTCATTCCCATTCGATTTTCTGAAAAGGAAAGGCCTTGTACAAGTCACGAAGTACTATTATATTGTATTAGTTCAGATACTACTGATCGCAGATAAATTGAAGTTAACCATCATGTTCTGATTTTTTTTTAAATTCTGAACATATGGCTATTTATCGATTGCTGCTGAGATATTCATTATTTAAACAGCTACAATTAGAGAACACGTACGTTTATATGTATAATAATCATCGTTGCTGTCCGAACAGCGAACGCCAGGAAAGACGCTAGTATTTTCGAACTCGTAATACAAGATTATCCACTCTCCTTTGAACATCAAAATGAAATTGAATTCGACGATCAGCTCTTATCAGTGCTATTCACCCACCGAAGTTGTAGTCCAAATTCAAAAGCATTAAGCGCCGTATAAAATGCAACGGGAAACAAAAATGGAACACTTTTTTTATTGTAATGGGAGAAGCATGTAATTAAAACAACAAACAAACAGATATTTTTATCTGGTACGTTCGGATTAATCCTGGGATTTTGTTGGAGCAACCTCGTTTGAATGTTTACCAACTCCGTACTTTTATGTAGTTGTTTAAAAATCATTCCTGAGTTAATTAAAAAAGCGAAGTTAATTAGCAACGCAGTGCTCATCTTGGTATAATAACATGCCTTAAGTGAACTGCGCTTCCCTTTACCTCCACAACCCTCGTTTCTACGTGCTTGTGACTTTTCTTGGCTGGCGGAAATTATAATTACGCAAAGAGAGGCTATTACAAATTCTCGAGGGCTTACCAAACATTGCCTCGCTTTAAAGTGAAAATCGTGACTCTCCGAACCAATTATGGACCAATATTTAACACCATACACGTACTAAAGTGCAGTTAAGGAGCTAAAACTTCCTTATGGAACTTTTTATTACTTTGGATAGGGTGTTGCTACGTGACATGATATTCGCTTCGGGAGTCTTTCTGTACATTCTAACTCTTAAAATATGTTAAAGTAAAAATTTCATAATGTTGAAATTCAGATCTAGCCATTTAGCGATTTCACAACGTAGTACACAGTATAACCGTGATACACAGTAATGTCGAAGTATGACACATTTTACATTGAAGCAAACAATAAGTGGTACATTGATATGAAACTCGATTTTTTGTCATTCTTAATAATTTATCTTATCATTATGATGGTAAATAAAAAAATATAAAGAATTACACTAATTAATATATTATTAACTATCAGTTACAATGAATAATTTGTATTACTAAATATTTAATTATGTTGGTCGCAATCAATTATTGTTGAAAAACATTGTTCCTTTGGAAATGTTTACTGCTGAATTATAAACTACATCGTATAAAACCTTCGGTAAGGAAAGTCCAGCTTTACTGTATTTCGTAAATGTAAGTAGTTCTTCTATAAATATGCACTCTTCATTTTCCTGAAGCAGTTTGCTTAAAGAAAACATTTTGCAAATATTGACATGGACTATAGCAAAGCGCTCTATATTGTTTCAGGCCATGACACTGGCTTTGTGCCAAATTGTGTGCTAGGCCATTTCAAGGCACACTAAGTTTTGTTTGTTTGAAATATATTTGACATTAAAAACTATTTTGAAAAGGCAGTTCATATAAGTTACAAAAATGCCTTTGAAGTGTTGCGTACCAAGCTGCAAGTCAACTTGCGCTTCATCAGTTGCTGCATATGTTAGCGTGTTCAAGTTTCCATCTAATGAAACGGTGGCACAAAATTGGAAAAAAGTTTTGCATTTAGAGAACTGGTGGATTGTGACAGCTAGTGTTGCGTTTGAAAAGTACTTTAAAAAGCGAATATAAAGGGTGACAAGATATAGAGACTTGTTCCGACTGCAATACGACTAGCTTCCACCCAAGTTATTTTGAAGAAATGACTGTTTTAGATAAAGTCAAAATTAGTAGCAACCTACCCATTAGGAATTGAGTTTAAATCGAATATTGCGGTGAAGTGACGTACTACGATGTAAATACCAGTGATCTTATAGATTTTTTTTTAAATGGCATATATCACAATGACAGAAACAGTGCAGTTCATTTAGTGACCAAAACTAGTAATTTTTTGTTGAAGGGCAGCCATGTTGCCAGGTTGTAGTAGGACATTCCAAAGGTTACTTTATAGGCCCTGCGTAATGGCCAGGAACAATATAGACCGCCTTGGCTATAGTTACTGGGCTAGGTAGCACATTGTTGCAGGAGAAAACCCGTTTTCGATCCATAATAAACAAAAAAGTGCTCGAGTTAGCGTAGTAGGAAGGGGTTCGGTTGTAGATTGGAAGAAAAGTATCACTTACGATAGTTAACACAATTTGTATCGTGAAGGTATGACGACAAATCAGTATAATGTGTATTAGACGCTACCTGATTGATTTCCAGCGGATCGACTGGGATTTTACCAGAAAGATTTCCTTTTGGCTGCAGGAAATGTGCTGAGCTCCAATATTTGACTGACCTGGTTATGTAACTTCTGAAATGCTTATAATTAAGAGTCCGGATAGATTCAATGATAAAACATATGTAAACTTACAATAGTTTTATAAAATTTGGATATCCCTAGCTGCAGAACTTGTGGGCACATTTCCACCTCTGCAGTTTACCAGGTGAAAGGTGACTATCATTGTATAGCATTAGAGCAACCTAGAGTACATGTATATAGTACTCTAGAGCAACTCGATGCGCTGCAGCACATGTAAAGTATGATCAAAAATTATTTTCAACTAGTATGGCCATGGAATAGTTCGCAATTTATGGATGCAACTACGTTTATACTTAGTGTCAAAATTTGACATTTTCTTTGGAAGTGTGAGTTATAGTTGCATCATAAATTATGAAGTGTTCCATGGCCAAACTAGAAGAAAATAATTTTTGATCGTGCTATAGTTATGCCGGCTTTTTAAACTAAGATAATAATTACGAGGCGTGCAAGAGTTACGTGCGTATTCCAAGTAGCATTGCATATATAAAGAATGATCTCTTTGCTAGCACTGAATAGTTTAGTTAATCTGTGCTGGCGCAGTTCCTGTCATGCAGCATCACTAAATATCTCGTAATTTCATAATTAAGCTATTATCTCTAGTTCGTAGTCAAATGTCGTTGAAGTAACTTGTATTTCCATTGCGTACTACATCGATGTAAAGTTTGTGATAGTACTAACCAAGTTCTTTTTAAAAATAAGCGTCAGTGTAAAATAAACAATAATTTAATGGGGTTTTATTTCCCTTAAGGACCTCACAGAAATAAATATTAATTACAGTATAGTGAGAGAAGAATAATTATTCAACTAATCATGCACTATTAACTATTACATGCAGGCAACTTGGAGTTATATTAATAATAATTTTTAAAAATTCACTGTAAATATTTTTGATATAAAGCAAAAGTCCATTCGTGTTTATTGCTATTACTCTAGATGTTGAAAGGTCAGGGTGCAGTTGATGTTAGTGATAACAATCTTTACTACATTTTGACCTACTCAAAAATATTTAGTGTACGCGAATGAGTATTTGCTCGTAAATGCTGATCATTAAATCTGTACGAACCTTACTTAAAGATTTTGCGTAACTGCATTGTCTTCAGAGATAAAATCACATAGTATTATGATATTTGAGAGGATTATATTAAGGTAATCACCTGGCGCGTGATGAAAAAACCCTAATCATATGTTTACCCTCGGTACAATTCCATAGGGAAGACAATATTGATTTCCAAAGGAAAGTGAAACAAATTACCAGATCCGTTAGAAGAGCAACACTACAGCTTTAAAAAACAAAAATTATTCTAGACTTGGATGAGCTATGTAATACGTGGAAAGCATACACTGAGAAGTTATTTTGCGATCAACCATAACAGACGGCCTTAGAATTTGTTAGCTTTTCTCTAACCTTTAGGTCAGCCTTCTATATTTTACTTTAAAAAATTGTTCGCTATAAAAGTGTGCTTGAGGCCCGTCTATAGCTACAGTGAAGACGTCGTGTATCCTTTATTAATGAGATGTCCTAATTAGTTGGGCGCCAACAAGTTTAATTACTCTCAAGTACACTGATATAGGTAGAAGAAAACTTATAAACTTCGCTATATATTGTAATGATATACACAAAGGTATAAAAATCAATTTTAGAAAGGATTAAGGGAGTACAATAGTTGAATATAATCAAGATCTATTTAAATATGAATTGGGAATGTGAATAATTATTATGCAATTAGAAAGGAAAATAGAATTTATAATTCAGTGGAATATGTCTAATTGAGAAACAGATGAATTCAAAAATAATGTAATATTTAAAAAAAATAAGATTTGAAGGAAATTACAAATACTTAATCAAAATAAATTATTACAAATAGTAGGTAGAAATCAAATATTAGGAGATAGAGTGTAAAAAGTAGAAAAATGATATCGTTAAGCATTTCGTTTTTAATTACTAGAAATAACAAATTTGAAAAAATGTAGCTGAACTAATTTTTGGATGTTTTGATAATAAAAAGGGTTAAATACTAAACTGGAGGGGTGAGATAAAAATAAAATTTAATCGAAGAACAAGTAAAGATATAACACTAAGGAAGCTTACAAGTATCTGGTAAAAAACTAATGGAAAAGCAAAATTAATCTACAACTGTGAATAAATGGAGTAAAAGTTTATTGGAGAATTGGATTGCGTCAAACTGTTTGGTGTTATGGGAGAGTTCAAAAGGAGGACCATCGGTTGAGGAGGCACATTTCAGGAAGTTGGCAGATGCGGTGTTGGAATTAGGTGGCTGCAGATTTGGTCTGCTTGGTTACATGCTGTGGGGGAAGTTTGCATCACTAATTCTGGACAGTTTGTACATCTTGTCAGTCAGTGAAACCTTTTGTTGCGAAAAGGTACTTAAGAGATTGGATTCGTAGGCAGAGCGGAGCAGGTTGGTCGACATCCAGAACATTGTTGAGTTTGAGTTAAAGGTGGGTGATATTGAGTAGTAAAGTAATTACTAGAAAAGAAAATAAAGACTATAAAGGTGAATTAGTTGTTAAAGAATTACCTACTGTTTTAATATTGTTGTGTACTAGTGAAACGATCTGGTATTTGTCATTTAGTTTTCAAATCTGTTTGACATATCATTTGACAGAAGTTATTTTGCTTTATAAAATAAAATTAAAAATCAGAACATCAGATTTCAGGAATAAGTAATATAGATAAAAGAAATCCACTCCAGAGTTATCAAAAGCTAGCACAAATAATAATTATTGATATTCAAATCATAAGTAAGGCAATTTTAAATTAATAAAATAAAAATATAATTCATAGACAGATTAATATCACTATACGTGAGGGTATAGCAATATACAGATTTTCCGAAATCCGTTTTGAACATAGGAAATTAATGAGTGTGACAAGGAAGACATAAACAAAATGAGTAACAGGACAAAGATAGAATGTAATCATGGCTAGGTAAATTTTTAAACTAAAATTAAGTCAATGAAACAAAAAAAAACTTTTGTCAAATATTTTATCTGTAATTCAGAGTATAAAGTGAGGTTTAGATATTTAAAATAATTATGTAAATAGTGAACAATAGTATATTCACACCCCACTTCGTACTTTTAATGACAGATAAAATATTTGACAGAAGTGTTTGTTTGTTTCACTGACCAAATTTTAGTTTAATAATTTACCTAGCCATGACTACATTCTATCTTTCTCCTGCTACTCATTTTGTTTATGCCTTCCTTGTCGCACTCATTAATTTCCTATGTTCAAAATGAATTTCGGACCATCTGTATACAATAACAATACAACCCGGTCAAACTTTAAAGTTTTATGAAAGAGGCAATTCTTTATATAGATTTATTGATAGTTCTAGTTTTGGTCAGTCTATTCTCTTTGTATTTATGAGAACTATTATCGACTTCTGATTTCTATTTAAGCAATAGCTCGTATCATAAAACGGGGTACCCCGCCTAAGCTTAAGTCAATTTGACCTTTTAACTACTATATTTGACATTAATACTAACTCACAGAAACATAATAGCTAGTGTATTAACTAAGAGATTATAAACTGTTCTTACTTTTGAAAATATGCGAAATATTACAAGATTATCTTTACTTTACTTATCTGGTAATTCGTTACGCTTGTTAAATCGAAGGCTACCTTCTGAGGAGTTTAACTCAGCCTGCAACACGTTGATCTGCTCTCCTAACTGCTACTCTGACAGTCGATAACGTTAGCTGCCATTTGACCTCAAGCAATCGCAAGATCTCCGTAGTGAAATTCTTATGTTCAAACTGAGAAGACTGTACTAAGGAGAAATAACTGGCGTGTCGAAGCGGACCGCTAAAAGTTGTCTAATATGGCGGTCTTCGTGTACTTTTATCCATTCACAAAACTCCTGTACTGTCAATGTCAAATATTTGCTGAGTGTACATGGCCGCATATATGACGCAACACATTCAGACCATGTTTTAACCATTAATAACATACTTGAAATACACTCCATTTAATTAACAACCGTAAACTGACTTTTAACCGCGATTACAGGTTAATTTAGCTCTCTTCCAACTCTCGAACGGCAGCGAAAACGAACGAAAATAACCGAAGATAGTACACGATGTCGACAGCGCCGCGACGGCTATCCCCGGCATTGGGGCCGCTTTTATGCACAGCCATCATAGCAAGTTACGTCTCCTTAGTACAGTCTTTTTGGTTCAAACTAATGCGTTTCCGTCGCCTCCAACTTGTTGCTATAATCTCCAATTGCGAAAATAGAATCAGGTAGATCCAAAATCAACTATACATACCCTGTACTAAATCAGTCAATATGACCTGGAGCTAAGTCCGTTGGAAAATGGTACCCGCTCTCAAAATCTGCCTCAAGCACGCTTCGTTAGTATCCACATACAATTAACGAAGAACGAGAAATCCTGAGTTCCCCACATTTTTACCATGAAAAACCTTTTATGCACAGCTAAATTATTTCACCAATTTAATAAGAAACACTTGCTATTATTTCTTTTCTTTCTTAAACACCCTTGCAACTCTGATATTAATTTTCATATGCTTCGACTGCGTACTAAAGTTAATACAATGGGCTTTTAACACGTAAAAAGTTTTAGTGCTAGAAGCAGCGAGTTATTAACGCTATGAAAAGCGAAAAAACCCCATGACAGCATATAAGTAGAAGTTTTGAAATTCTTGGATACAAAACGTCTAAACCTACCTGTGCAACAAAAAGATACGGCTATACGAGTATAAACAAGTTTTCTTCAGCTGATTTAACTGACTTTAAATCTCAAATTCTATGTATACGCTTATGTAATTTGCACTCTTTTGCCTTCATTGTATATGTTTTTGAACCTTTATTCAGCCACCTACTTTGCTGCATATTTCGCGTATGATCTACCAAGTTAAGCTTGCCTATTTTTCACAATGTTATTTTCTAATTCTATTGTCGTTTCGATATCTTAGTTAAGGGTGTATTGCACTCCGAACACCCTGCAACTTCTCTTCAAGTAGTTGTTCTGAACTACTTTTTTAAGGCGTTATTTATTCTTTTTTCTTATTTCCCAGGTTTCCACTTCATGTAGCAAACCTCTCTAAGCTGTAGCCCCATATATGTTTTTTACCATAGAGATTTAATTTTTGGTGCGCTTGGCATGTCTGAATTATTTTGGTTGAAATTTGTCTTTTACTATTATCCTCGTTATCTATTGCGGTCTGGTATAGGATTTAAATTCTTCGTCCAGTTTAATATCATTCCTTCAATATTAACTTTGTCACCTCTATTCCTTACTACTCTATATTAAGTCAGGATAATCCAAAGTTTTGATACATCTCTTGCAGCTTTATCATCACATATTTAATGTCTCATTTTCCTATTGCTAGTAAAACTTGACAATTTGGGCATAACTATATAGATATTCGTCATTAATCTCGATTCCAATGTTCTCATAATTTCTGTGTCTCATTTTCAGTATTTTATTTGTACATCTTAAATAGGGTAGGCGCAATCAACATTCCTGTTTAATCCAATTTGGTGGACTAAACAGCCAGGATACTCGGATGCCTTTTTTTACACGTAACCGCTAGTTATCATATAGGTTTTCAATGGTTTGTAGGTATCTTGGGTCAATATCAACATCTTTCATTATTTAAGTTTTTTAATGAGACTCTATCGTCGATCTTTTCCAAATCCATAACACTAAGATGGGTTTATCTATTTTTTGTAATCCCCTTCGACATAACTTGTTTAAATATGTTGTCTATAGAGCTTTAGCAGTAGCCGCTTTTGTAATAACCCTCTCTATTTTCTTCTTCTTCTTCTTCCTCTTATTATAGGCCAGTGGCCTGTTTTAACCACAAAGTGGTTCTATGAGCCCTCTTTGCCCTTAGGCCGGGTAGGTGGTTAGCCATGCCCATGGAAAGTGAGGGAGAGTTCCCTTGTTTTAGGGGTTAACGACTACCACAGGTGTTAGCGTGGTAGCCGCGGAGCGTACGATTGTTAAAATCCTTCTACATTCCGCCGGGATTCGAACCCGGACCGGCCACCTGAGAGGCAAGCATTTGCTCACGGCGCATTCCGCTCACCCCTCTCTATTTTAAACTTTATTATTCACCCTTATAGTTCTCCTATCTTAGCGAGTATATGTATATCTCTACAGTGTGTCCTACAGAATTCGGCACAGAAATAAGAAATTTCTCTGTTGATTAATTAGAAAGCAGACTGTCTGCTTCTAGGGAGAATTTATTTTATAATCTGTAAGGGGCGCTTCTAGGGTTTAGATTCACGGATTTTTCTGTTATAAATGCGTTACGTCTTCTCTTGTTGTGTATTATAGTTCGTTTTTTTACAAATGATGGTCATATTTAGTGATTTTCTGTTATCCGGGCCCAACCAAGTTTCGATACACCTGATCCGCCTAGGTGGGTGGTTCCTTGACAATTCTCAGTTCAAAAATACTGTGTACATGCAAACTTGTTTATGTTAGTTACAGCGTTGATTATGTGTACTTTCTCAGCGTTTTAAAAATACACTCGGATAGAATTTTTATCCATTTATTAGCTCCCATCATTTGAATGTTCTTCCCTTTGTTAGTGTTTTTCTTCTTATTACTTATCGTTATCCAAGAATCACTTCTTTATGTTCCACCAATTGTTTCAGTATTTTCTAGTTTTACACAGAATTTATTACTACCGTATTTAAAAGTTTCAATACAGAAAGCTGAAACGCTCCGTCCAATTTTGAAAATGCGTGCAGTTTCAGATTATGTTTTACGACCAGTTTTCGGTTGAAATTTTCGGAAACGCATGTGCTTTTGGGCTTAAACTGCCAGGTACACGTCTTTACGGGTTTTTTACGCAATGTGAACAACGGAGTATCGTGAGCATATGAGAGATGGTTATAAGCAGAGTCACGAAGCGATTTAGAAAGATGAGTTAGGAAATGCCGAATGTCTGGTTTTGGACAAAGCACTTGGTGCCCAGAGTGTGAACAGTAAAGGTGTGTTTTGCGAAAGTATCGCATCGGGCGCTTCAAAGAGCTCGGTTCGAACCAACTTCTACCTTCCGTTGAACGCAATTTTTCTTCTATCTCAAGGTAGCGGTCACGATAGCAGCTCCTTGTATAATGTATTCGGTTGTGGTCCCAGAAGATGAGATTATCGCATACAGATTGTAGGGCCGTACTTGTGTCGTTTTATAGTGACTTGGGTCGTACGCTCGAAGGAAACCAGATATTTTGGGGGAGTGCAAATCTACAGCCGCGGGTGGTAGAAATATCATTGACCGCCGCATAGAAGCCAAAGCGCGAGCGAGTTTTGTGTTGTTGATGTCATATTGGCAATTCCTTGGGATTGACGTCCGAATATAAATTACGCCTCGTTTTAGTTTCTTTTAATTATTAAAGCGCGCGTGTGCTGTTCGTTTTGAAGGATTTCAAGGGCGGCTTATTTAAATGTATCTAAAACTGGCAGTTTGCAGTCTTTCCGTGTTGCTAGATCTATTCCAAAAAAATGCCTGCGAGAAGAAGGTTTTACTTTTATGCATCTATTCGTCTCCAAGCCACAAAACAGTTGTTATTTGGGGTATTACTTCAGTAAGTCCGATTTGGTAGAACTCACACCTTCTTTGGCACCCCTTTGGGATCAACTCTCCAGATCTAAGGTAACTGTACTATATTTTACAGTGCATCCCCGAGTTGTGAGGTTTCTCCAATGACGTGCATAAATTAGGCGCGCTAGCTGAAGCGGTTATTAACTTGATTTCACTTTATTGTTTGCTGTTTTTGCGCTCTTAGACGCCTAAGCGGTGTAATAGGATTTAATTTGAATTCGCAATACCAATATAATAGTGTAAGAGTAATCTACGCATTCTGTTATTGGTAAGTATCTATGTATAGTATGATCTATTATACGTTCGGATTTACAGGGGGGTTCTCTATAGTATTATTTATTGCTTTGTTGTTTATTTGTCTTATTTAAGTGTTTGAACTCCGTTAAATATAAACTAAAGAAGCTTGAATTTTAGAAATTGGTTTGAGTTGCATGCTCTTACCATTTTTATTTAAAATTTGCATTTCGTGTTATGCAGCCCCAGTCATTTAAGAGTGTAATACACCTCATTAGTTAAGCTCCTTTTTTGTTTGAGTAAAGGTACAATTCGCTCAAGCACGAGAGTGCGTTCCTCAAGTACGCCAGATTCAAAAGTTGTATTTAGCCACTGATTGGACAATTGTAAAAAAATGTAAGGAACATTGTAATTCGGAGAGCTAAAGCCATTAATTGATAAGAAATTAAGCTTTTACCTAAATATCTTTTGTACCAGAGCCCGCAGCTTCGATCGTGAACGAAGCAGATGCATACAGTCGCGGGTTAAATTTTTAAGGTAGCGCCGTTACCTTTCGTGTTACTGTTGATCTTTTTCGCGTCCCCATTACTCTTGCGTATTGATTTCTGTCTACATCATCGTGAAAAGTCATTTTAGCTACAATATCTTTGTTTTGATAATCATCTGCTCTGTTTCGGCTTTCCACTAAAATATTTTCACTTTTGGTCTAATCCTGTGTTATTTTTTCAAGCGACTGCTAATCCAATTTGTGTATTGAATTTCTTAACTTCGTTGCTTGAATATCTAAAACAAGATTTTAAAAACCTGTAAAGGGCTCTACTCTGAGCTTCCCTCGCAAGTGGACGTTGTGACACAAAATAATTTTTAAAATCAAAGAAAAGTAGGGGTAAAAATTTATTCACGTTTCTAATCATACTGAAACAACACACATTTTCAAATAAAAAACCATTGCCAGCGTTCGAATTGGAACGGAAGTGGCTGCGAATACGATTCCAACGTTTGCTAATGTTCCGCAAGCACATTCCCAGTTCCATACATGCGCCATGGAGCACTGCTCGCGTCGCGGCTGCTTTAAATAGAACGCATTTTTTGTTGACACCTTTTTCTGCTTTACACCATTTATGCTGTATGTGTTGGGTCTCATTTTCGTCAAGGGTAGAGCCTGAGCTATATGCAAATTGTTAGTTTTATCTGTTTCTCAGCTAAAGCAAAAATAAACATAATGTTTTTCGCTGATGGTCAGTAAATGCCTATATATAAGCTATATACTCTATATCAGTGACATCGTATTTTCATTTGAGTACAGGAAAAATGATTTTAAAAATGTAAATCTTAAACCATCGGCAAAAAAATTATATGTTTGATACGGCAATAAAGTAGATTTAAAGCCTTAGCTGGCCCAAAACCTCGACTTCGTCTCGGCTTTAAATCTACCAGCCGCGGCTTTAAATCATACGCTTTATTGCCTTATTATGCAAATAGCCATTTTAAGGTGCTCATCTTGCACATATTTGTCTGAAATTTTCCCAGTTTCATGACAGGTAGATTATAATGTGTATGCAAAATATAGTCTTCCTCCAACAAATTATTTTTGAATTATACCGCTAACAGACAGACAGACTGATAGACAGAAAGGCAGGCGGAATTGAAGAAACCTGTTTTTGGTCATCTAGAGACCATCAAACGTGTAGATCTGAAGATATTTTGAAAGATTCTTTTATGGCTCGACTTTCTGATCGGTACATAAAGATTGGAAATATTAATGCTATGGCTATCCTCATTTTGGTTTTGACGGGTATATTGCGATCTTTCCAAATTTGACGAAGTTTGCTGATTTCCACTTTATCCATTTCAGCTTTACGTTTAATTTCTTGACTTATGTCACTAATGCTGGTTGTAAGAGAACCCAAATACTCAAATTGTAGTACTACCTTGTAATCATCGATGTTGACAATATCAGGGTGGTTATTATTGCTTCGGTCAATTATCATTATTTTTGTTTTCTGTTTGTTAATGCTGAGCCCCATTCGGTTACTCGCATATTCCAGTTTAGTCAGCAGCTGAAGTAGTTCATCAGAAGTTTTCGCAAAGAGTAGTATCATCCAACCTAGATGTATACTTTTAAAATATTTCTATATACAACACCTTTTTGAACGTTGTGAACTTAAATCATATTCACAAAGCACAAATACTCTACAACTGTACAACTGTAGAAAAATAAAGCAAGTGTAAGGTAAAGGTTGTTTCTATTATTGAATTAACACAGTTGTTATATACAGTTGTTAATATTTCTGTGAAATTAGTAAATATACTAACTAATGCAATTACTGCTCAACAATAGACACTAGACACTAGATAGAAATTTTCCTTAATTGTACGTACATTTAGGAATTCGGAGGTTACGTCTTTCGTGATTCAAATAAAATGAGTGGTTTTCGACATGAGGCTCGATAATATTTTAGTTAATGCAGCAGGCCATATTCAGCATTTTTAGACATTAACTTACTTCGGTGTGTTCACCAAGTAGAATTCGAAATTCGCCCTAATAGCACGGGCAAATTTATATTATATACGGTTGGATTAAAATGTAATCCTTCGGACTTCTGTTGCTAACGAACTACGTATTCACAATTTTATGAAAGTTCCATCAAAGCCTAGCGGATTCGATGTGTAGCCTATGGTTTTGCATTTGAAGCAGCACTTGTTTGCGATTAAACCCGAACTCGGAAAGTGCTCTTGATTTGAAAGCTTGCATTTTAATCCCTTCGAAAAAGACCACAGATTATGAATTCAGGATGATTAGAGCAATTCACAAATTTAGTTTCTAGAAGTTTGAAGCTATTAAAAATGTGGTCTGCAAAAATGGAAAGATATTCAAAATACCTAAAATGGTTGGTTATCAAATCATTCGTAATAGTTAAGTTTGTATAAAACACTTAATATTTAGATATTTGAGTAGTCATTAGTGTTACAGTTACGTAAAGTACATTCTTAAAAAAAAAATAAAGAAAATTCGGAAGAGATTAAAACTTAATGTAGAATTACTACCTGCAGGTAAAGTACAGTGTGCCTTCGCGCTTGTGCCTTGTGTTAGTTATTAGTTTTGTATTGAGCTCGAAGTCCTGTTCCTGTTCATTTATAATCATCCATGGTACGTAATCGATCTCGTGCCTCTACTTACTGATTGAGCAAGAAAACTATTTCTAGCCGTTCTATTTGTGTAATGAAGTTCAGCTCTTCTGCAAGTACCAGGTCTGATAATTCCTTTTAATATATTATCTTTCCAATTCTGAGTCATTTTGATGTCATCAATTCTACGAATTACATAATAATAATATATTTACGTTCGTAGATGTTTTATAAATATATGTGCTTGTGATTTAGTACTAAAGCTATCTACAACTTAAGCCACATTGGTTTAGGTCAAGTCCCATGTTGCATTATTTTCATTTCGGAGTTAAACCACAGTGATACACGTTGAATCCTGTAAATTTTAAACTTGATTGCAAACGTAATTCGGGAATTTACTTATCAGGAAATCAATTCAAATTATACCCATATTTTTTAAGTATTAGGACATTCTTCAGATTTCTTCAAATAATGCAAGTTCTGCTGCTTGAATTTATGAGATTACTTAGAGATTTAAAAAAAACTGCTTTCCGTTGTCAGTAACCTCTTCCATAGATTTATAGATTTACTCGTAAGTTTACAACTTAATTAGTACAGGCAACGCGCAATGTCATGCCACTTATTCTTACGTCTTCCGACATTATCTATTGAATAATATTTATACTGTCAAGCACTTACTATATCGAATTGTTTATTCAATTAAATGTTTGCTTCGGCACAACAATCCAAAGTAGTGCTTTCGACCTCGACCAGTTTTACAAATTTACAATTTCTGTGGCCACCCCTCAGTCAATCGCAACCAACCCAAAATTCTATGAAAGGTATCATAAAACTGCAACTGGAGAGTTAATGAATAACGCATATGGATAGCGGTAGACATAGTGACTAGAGAACGGCGTAACCTATCAAGACTATTTATGCGTATTTTCTGTGGAATATTAATGCAAATAATGGAAATGCTATTGGGCGAAAGTGGTCGTTTTTTTCTTGCTACGTATTGGGCGATTGGTATTTGTGTTACCGGTAATAGACGTTAAACGGGCAATTAACTGCGCTGTCAGAATTGGTATAGTAACCACACTCATAGACTGTCCAGCCCGAGGTCATGAATTCGATCCTCGATCCAAGCAAAATTTGTTATTAATTAATTACCGAAAGATGCGGTTGCAAATTTCTACCCCTTCTCACCTTTACATTTCATATTGCGCGACCATGAATATAACACTATACGATTTTTCACTCTGGTATTTTTACTTCTTAATATATGGCCAGAGTTTGCGGTCTACCTTCGTTTAATAATATTTAGTCACTCTTTCGATCTTTCGATTCTGTATAGTATTATTAAGGATATTACTGCATATGATTGATATGTAAGTAACCCCTTAATTTAGAAGCTTGTATCTTGCGTCTGGCGAACTGAATAAAAATGCGTGTGTACGTTAGATCAGATATTTTATAGCTTGTTATTGTTTGTTTAATGAGTCACTTTAACAACTAAAACCTGGCGACGTGATCATAACATTACTTCCACCCCCTCCAAAAAAAATTAAAGGGTTGGTTTAGAGAGGCCAGGTAGGTAAACTAACATAAACTCGGATATAAGTAGCATGATTATATTTAGCTTAATTCTTAAAAATAACAACAATGGTAAATGATAACAATAACAATAAATAACACATGATAGCAATAACACTTGTTACGGTATTAAAAGAACTTTACGACACCCACCCAAGGTGAGCATCGCACCACGGAATCAGTCCTGAAAAACTGGCACACTTGCCCTGAAATCGGTTCGAAATAGGCTAATAGGCCACGGCTGGAACGCTCAGGGAGTCGGGCGTGAGTCACACGATACGTTCTGGGCAAGCGTGTTGTGGCATAATATATATATAGGGTATGTCGAAATTGTGAGGGCGCCACCGAGCCTGTCTTAACCCGGCTAACCGGGCCTGGACGGTTAGACGGGAGCGAAGCACGCAAAGTACTCCGCCGATAGGATTACTCAAGAAATGCAAGGTCGAATAACAATTTCGGGATTGCCTTATGCAAGGATTGTAATTAGGTGTCAATCCGACCGCGACTACGCAGCTGTCTTACCCACCTGTACGCTCAAAGCTCCCTCGTTCCGTCGCACAATAATCAGTACAATGAAGGGGGCGCTTATCTGAAACAGAACATGCACAAGTCGAAACAAAACAATAGTTCCCTTAGCTAACAAATCATGTATTGCCTAACGGGTTACAATGGGGCAGCAGAGTGCGTCGCACTATATCTATAACTAGATTATAACTAAGGACACCAGCTGGCGCGCGCTTTAAACCTAGCGACAGATGTTAAACAGTAATGAACAGTAATGAGCAGTAATGAGTACAAATATGCTGGCGCGACGCCTTATGCAGCGAACAGCAAAGATCAAATTAACACTCGCGACATGGACAGTCTGCGATTCTGAATGAATGTACAAATATGCTGGCGCGACGCCTTATGCAGCGAACAGCAAAGATCAAATTAGCACTCGCGACATGGACAGTTATGACGACAGTGCCTGTAGGCACCAGAGATGTGACGGCTCGCTCGCGTTCACAGCGGTAATCAGTTCTAAGACACATACCTTAATAATGTAGGCGGTTGGGGAGCCTGGTACAGTTGAGTTGCGACAGGCTGCAGTCTTAGGTGGCAGGTACCTTCGATGTTCGACGGCTATAGGGATGAGTGCACATCCGCCACAATGGCGACGTGAGACGCGTCAGGACGCGTACGACGGGACGACGAAAAATGGGCCACTTTCGTTCTGCGGAGAGATCCTCGTAGGTCGAGATGAAGGGGGCACGACCCCTTACTTACGGAAGCAGGAACTGGGCTCAAAAACACCCACGCTACGCCGAAGACAATTCGAAACTCACACTCACAACCACCACACAAGCGTTCTCTGCAACGGGCTGCGGTCAACTGCCACTTAAGGCGAAAACGTTTGTCACGTAATTGCTGAAACAGCACTCGCCGGGAAAAAAGACTGACGCCCCCCCCAAGGGCGGGAGCGCCGCACGAACTCACACACACTATCCGACCTCTTACTTGTTCGACGGCTCTCGGCTGAATGCCCAGAGGGAAGCGCTGGCACGGGTCACCTTGGTCGCGTCCCCACGTGACTAAACCTCGGTAGCCAATCGCAAGGCGATAGAATGAAACAAATTAATGCCGGCACCAATGGTATCACGCCTCAACGGCGTGCTTTCTAGAAGATTCGGAATTCTTGCGGGCGATACGCTCGGCTGCCACAGCGCCATCAGAGGTAAGCTCCAACCGACGAGAAATGCTGCGCTTGGGGCCAAATATGTGCGAAATCATGATTCTGGAATTAGGCGATGGAGCCAAATAAAGAACTAAAAGGGTTTAGCATACGATCACGCTGCCCTAAAGCCTAGGTGGCTATTTAAAATACCAAAATGACCTAAATCAAAAGTGCGGAAGATGAGATTGTACTTGTGCGCAAAGATTGAAAATGGTTTTAACCTAGCAACAAATTGCCCTAAAGGCGTGAAATGCAATTAAGCATCTACAACCGCAAAATGACTTAACACTCCCCTTACTTGAAAGAGAATTCCCCGAAGTCTCTTATAAAACAACGAGGCATTTTGCGACAACGTAACGAGAACTCAAACGAAAACGCAACAATGAAAAACGAACGAAACAAAAAAAACATTCGATACGATAGAGTGCACCCCCAAAGGGATTACGCACACTGGCCATCAGATAGGGTGCAAAGGTGGGAAGAGAGAAGAGGAAGAAGAAAGACTGGATACGCCAGTAGAAAATACGTAAATTTAAGTCAAAATCGGGTAAAATAGGTCTTACACCTGTGGACACTTTCAACCAACCGTTCCAAAAGAACACAGGGAGGGGGGAGGTGTAGAAATGGAAGTCCAGAGTCCCACCCAAGGGTTACCTGAAGAGGGCACGCTGCGCGTCACGAGATCGGCGCATTGTGTGGATCCCACAACTGGTATGAGTACCCAAGAGAAGAGGATGAACCACAAAAAAAAAGGGAAATGGTTGTGACAGAAACTGTCAAAAATAGTCATAATCAGTAATAGGAAAAACTCAGTCCACCGAAATCCTCAATCAATGCCGATGCCGGAGCCAAGTCGACTATTAAACCGCAAAGCGCGAGCTCGAAAGTGACTCCAACACCGAACACCAAAAGAAAATCCAGAAGAACCAAATCTCCAAGGGTGTAGGCGTTCGATGACGCATGCCCAATAAATCCTTTTCAGAAATCCATGCGGCCCAAAGGGACTACCTTACTACGACAGGGTCCGCACGAAACAAAATGACCAGAAACACGCTCTCTTTATGTAATCCCACACAGGTGGTTGAAAATGGCGACGGCCAACGGTACGGTAAAAGAGCGCTAGGCCACGAAAACAACAGGGCATCACTACAAAAAAAAAAGTCAAAAACCTTTAAATACTTAATACTTGAATACCAACGGAACCTCGCGCGGACAGCATGCGCATTACTGCCACACAAAGCTCAGAAGCTTCAACGAAACTGTTCACAAAGAACATACTTGACAACATGACGTCATCAGACAAAAAGGGTACGGTAAATGACAACAAAACGTCAACAAATACGAATCATTCCGACCAGCGGCAAAAGCTCGTTAAATGCTAACGGAAAGTGTACAAAACACTACTATGACTGTTAGGGGTGTCCACGAAGAAGTCGGTAAACCAGGTTGGGCGATACATGATAATAATGAGTATGAGATAAAGGCCAACGAAAATAACTACACCAAACCAACTAAGAAGATGGCCTGAGGGACGTAATAACCGCACGAGCGAATCTCCCCAAGCACACCAACAGCACACCACAACTGATCAACAAACCAAAACGCAGTGATGAAGCTGAAAATGAATTCCAACCCGCTCACCAAAAATCAACGCGGCACAACACCAAACGATAGCAAAAAAAATTGTCAAAATCGGTAATCATCAATGTCAAAATCGATAAACCTCGCTAACGTGAACGTCAAAATCGATAAACGTCAGTTTGGTACAACAAAAGTGTCAACTTAGCCCAAGGCTAAACAATGTAAACGACAGGGAATCGAAACTCCCAACTAAGCCTTCGAAAAGACTTAAAAAAACAAGGTCGGTACCTTCACTCAACAACATCTGTTACTAAATCCGACTAATACGAAATAAAATCTGCACTAAATCCAACGAGAGATCTCGGTAGTATGAACTGGCTAAGAAAAACAAGAAACGACGGTAAAAATGACGGAAAAGATACTCAAAATATGAAAAGACATGGAAAAACACAAAAAGAAAACTCAAAAAGGCAATAAACAACAACAAAACACAAAACTACAAATAGAAAATAAGAAAAGACAAGAAAAAACATAAAGAAAACAAGAAAAGAAACGTAAAGACAAATGACAACTAAGAAAAAACATATACACGGTCAAGAAAACTAATGAAAATAAACTAGGAACAGGAAAAGACAAGAAAAGACATATAGAAAACAAAAGAAAACAGGAAAAGACACATAGAAAACAAGAAAAGAAGCTCGGTAAAATATTCTACTAAGAAAAAAAACGGTTTACCAGTCCATACCACTTCGAAATGACGAAAAAAAATATTTGTGACAACGATATAAATGATAACAGACAACAATGAACACCAACGTCCCACGTTGTCGCGCCAAAATTAAGACGCACAACGAAGGGGCTTAAAGAGAAGACGAATATCAGAAAAAAAACAGGCCCACACGTTGGGATAGCCAAAATTAGCCTGTTACGGTATTAAAAGAATTTTACGACACCCACCCAAGGTGAGCATCGCACCACGGAATCAGTCCTGAAAAACTGGCACACTTACCCTGAAATCGGTTCGAAATAGGCTAATAGGCCACGGCTGGAACGCTCACGGAGTCGGGCGTGAGTCACACGATACGTTCTGGGCAAGCGTGTTGTGGCATAATATATATATAGGGTATGTCGAAATTGTGAGGGCGCCACCAAGCCTGTCTTAACCCGGCTAACCGGGCCTGGACGGTTAGACGGGAGCGAAGCACGCAAAGTACTCCGCCGATAGGATTACTCAAGAAATGCAAGGTCGAATAACAATTTCGGGATTGCCTTATGCAAGGATTGTAATTAGGTGTCAATCCGACCGCGACTACGCAGCTGTCTTACCCACCTGTACGCTCAAAGCTCCCTCGTTCCGTCGCACAATAATCAGTACAATGAAGGGGGCGCTTATCTGAAACAGAACATGCACAAGTCGAAACAAAACAATAGTTCCCTTAGCTAACAAATCATGTATTGCCTAACGGGTTACAATGGGGCAGCAGAGTGCGTCGCACTATATCTATAACTAGATTATAACTAAGGACACCAGCTGGCGCGCGCTTTAAACCTAGCGACAGATGTTAAACAGTAATGAACAGTAATGAGCAGTAATGAGTACAAATATGCTGGCGCGACGCCTTATGTAGCGAACAGCAAAGATCAAATTAGCACTCGCGACATGGACAGTCTGCGATTCTGAATGAATGTACAAATATGCTGGCGCGACGCCTTATGCAGCGTACAGCAAAGATCAAATTAGCACTCGCGACATGGACAGTCTGCGATTCTGAATGAATGTACAAATATGCTGGCGCGACGCCTTATGCAGCGAACAGCAAAGATCAAATTAGCACTCGCGACATGGACAGTTATGACGACAGTGCCTGTAGGCACCAGAGATGTGACGGCTCGCTCGCGTTCACAGCGGTAATCAGTTCTAAGACACATACCTTAATAATGTAGGCGGTTGGGGAGCCTGGTACAGTTGAGTTGCGACAGGCTGCAGTCTTAGGTGGCAGGTACCTTCGATGTTCGACGGCTATAGGGATGAGTGCACATCCGCCACAATGGCGACGTGAGACGCGTCAGGACGCGTACGACGGGACGACGAAAAATGGGCCACTTTCGTTCTGCGGGACAGATCCTCGTAGGTCGAGATGAAGGGGGCACGACCCCTTACTTACGGAAGCAGGAACTGGGCTCAAAAACACCCACGCCACGCCGAAGACAATTCGAAACTCACACTCACAACCACCACACAAGCGTTCTCTGCAACGGGCTGCGGTCAACTGCCACTTAAGGCGAAAACGTTTGTCACGTAATTGCTGAAACAGCACTCGCCGGGAAAAAAAGACTGACGCCCCCGCCAAGGGCGGGAGCGCCGCACGAACTCACACACACTATCCGACCTCTTACTTGTTCGACGGCTCTCGGCTGAATGCCCAGAGGGAAGCGCTGGCACGGGTCACCTTGGTCGTGTCCCCACGTGACTAAACCTCGGCAGCCAATCGCAAGGCGATAGAATGAAACAAATTAATGCCGGCACCAATGGTATCACGCCTCAACGGCGTGCTTTCTAGAAGCTTCGGAATTCTTGCGGGCGATACGCTCGGCTGCCACAGCGCCATCAGAGGGGAGCTCCAACCGACGAGAAATGCTGCGCTTGGGGCCAAATATGTGCGAAATCATGATTCTGGAATTAGGCGATGGAGCCAAATAAAGAAGTAAAAGGGTTTAGCATACGAGCACGCTGCCCTAAAGCCTAGGTGGCTATTTAAAATACCAAAATGACCTAAATCAAAAGTGCGGAAGATGAGATTGTACTTGTGCGCAAAGATTGAAAATGGTTTTAACCTAGCAACAAATTGCCCTAAAGGCGTGAAATCCAATTAAGCATCTACAACCGCAAAATGACTTAACACACTACACTAATACATCTATTGCCACTGGTTGCACGAGTCTGAGTCGTTGATTCCGACCAACGTAGGCCATGAATGTACGTGAGCAACGATAGCAGGTTTCGAACGCAGCTGCGGATGTGCGATGGTCGATAAGTGACCGAGCACAAGTGGCTAGCACATGCACTTGACCGACTCAGGTCATGAAGGTGCATGTGCAGCCATAGCAGGTTGTAGAAGTGACAGATAGCGAGCACCTGACAGACGTAAGCCATGGATGAGTGCGAGCAACATATTGCATGAAAATGTTCATGAGTTACAGGCAGCTACACCAGACTCGCGGAAGGAAGGTTTTGATGTCTGAGCGTCGGTAGACATGCGGATGAAACAAAAGGTAGGCTAGAATTAGGCGCTGTACATTATGCACAAAAATGTACATGAGTTGCTTGCAAGTACAATCTCAAACTTGCCGAAGAACGATGGCGATGCCTAAGCGTCGGTAGGCGTGTGTAACTTTGCGGACAAAACAAAAGGTGCACCAAAATTGGCCGAAAGTGCATATTGCAGCGACATGTACATGAGTTGCATGCAGGTACAACATCATACTCGCGAAGAAAGGTGGTGATACCTGAGCGTTGGTAGACGTGCGTGCATGCGGCTGAAACAAAAGTTGCGCCAAAATAGGGTGGCGATACATATTCACGAAGGTGGTGATGTTTGAAAATGTGAATGGCATGTAGATGAAACAAAATTTGCACCAAAGCTAGGTAACAGTGCAGATTTGACGCGAATATGAATGATTTGCATGCAGGTACAGCAGCAGAGTGACCGAAGGAAAGTGACCATGGACACAAGTGTACTGCATGCGGGTGAAACAAAATTTGCGCCAGAATGAAGCAGCGGTGCATAATTGCACGCGAATGCAAGTGGCAGGTCCAATAATAGATCTGCTAGAACAAGGCTGTGATGTTTGACAATTTGAACAGCATGCAGGTGAAATAAAATATGTGCGAAAATGATGTTGTGTCGATGCAGATTTAGATGCAAATGTAAATGGTTGGCATGCACGTACAATAGCAGAGTCACCGAAAAAAGGTGGCGATGCCTGAGTGTCGATGCCTGAATGTCGATGGACACACGTGTACTACATGGAAGGGAAAAAACAAACTTGCTAGAAGAAGGTGATGCAAGGCTGCATGCTAACGGACTTGCAGTACATGCGAGAAACTTGCAGTTTTCTGACAGTGAATTTTGGTAGGTTTGAATGTTGTGGGAATTAACCCCTTGTTTGTTTTCAGCAATCGTAGTCGGAGTAACCTACATGCTTGCTTTAGTCGTTTTTTGTGAAGGAACATAGTTTATTGCACTTAATCGCATTATCTGCGAAACGTGCGTAATAGTAGCACAAACTAGGTTGCCATGAAAGTGTTGACCTAGTGTCGCAAGCATTGCGAAATGTCAACTTGTTGTTCCTGCTAGTTTGAAAAAACTACTGTTTGAAGACTGTAGAGTTATTTGCAGATAATTTTGGTAAAGCGTTGGAGTTGACCTATCATTATCTGTTACACTATTAATTTTGGTAAGATGATGTGCAAGCCCTTCGTAATGACATTCATACATGCAAAAGTATGCAAGTGAGATGGTAATGTATGAATGTTCAGTTAAAAGCTGAATTTGCACTTATCTTTTTGGGTTGCTGCAATAGGCTAGTTGATGTAGCGGACTGCCGGAATAGGCGGAAGGTGGGTCGTCCGACAAGTGTGTCCAGTGTACCCCGCTGTGAATGGAAGCTCAGCTGTGCATACTACAGCAGATGGCTTAGGTCGACGTCCTCAACGGCTGCTCGCCCTCCGTTAACGAGTCTGGATCCGTGTGTGTTCAAATCAACGGAGGAATTATCAATATTAAGGATATTATTTCATATAATTGATATGTAAGTAATCCCTTAAGTTAAAAGCTTGTAACTTGAGTACGGGGCACTGAATAAAAATGCGTGTGTACGTTAGAAGATACTTTATAACTTGTTATTTTTTATTTGATACGTCACCTTAACAACTAAAACCTGGTAACGCGATCAAAACAGTATCTCATTATTTCATGTTCTTGCTGTCCAAATATTTTAAGCAAATTTTTATATATCTATATTTTTATGACCACTATGTTATTTATTATTCGAGTTTATAAGGTCTATGGTTGTACGCCGTACATAAGTTGAGCTAGCATCTTATGAACTTTGCTCAAACGGGCAGGTCGAGGGATCAGCGAACTGTAGTTCATAAATGCTCTTTTTGTAAGCTCCTTTACAAACATACAAAAGCTGGCCTGTTATAGTCTCAGAATTTCTGTCAAAGTACATTCATGCTGAACTGTTCTGAATTATTCTCATCAGTAACTGCATTCTATCACTCGTCAAGCTTATTAATCCACGATCATTGCATGTAATAGTTGCGTTATTTTTTTGGAATTACGGTCGATTTCAGCCGTTCTTGTGTGTCGATATATTTTACTAATGGAATTAGTTCAGCGTTGTATGTGAAAATCCGAGAAGAAACTAATTCAGTAATTTATTTAAATGTCACAAGTAACGGACGTTTAGCGTCCCAGGTTCTATGACTTACAGTGACATGCTTGGTTGTGCAATATTGGATAATCGACATGCGACGTAAGAGAGCCGGTCAAGAAAGCAACATCTAGTGATGAACATAAACGGTACATTGATTTAAACAACGAGCCTTAAAGATATAGTCCAATATAAATTTAAAAAACAAACAGAATACGGAAATTATGCAAGCAGAAAAAGGGTTTGACTAGATAAAGGTGCTCGGAACTGATTCAGCGAAATATAGAAAACCTTACATGCAATAAGCATTAAATGACACTGAAAAGGCTCTTTAATGACATGATTCACGTATCGATAGGAGGCCGGCCCGAATAGAGGGAAATATATATACGGTAGTGTTTATCGAATTGAAGAAAAAGAAAACGAGTCTTGTTACACCAAAATTATTTATATTATATACCACGGTAGCTACTTTTGCGGAAGTAGATAGTATGTTAAATAAAAGTCAGGTTGAGGGGTAACTTAGGTTGAGGGGTAACTTGAATTTAATCTAGTTGTTGTTAGCATTTAATAGACATGGGTTTATTAATGCGAAAAGACGTTAAATGTGAAGGTTAAACTTATCTGTGCATTTATTCGAATTGCTCTAAACACTGGCGAATCCAATCTTCACGATAAGTTGTTATGTAGGCGCTCCTCGGAACGCGCAGCACCTTGGTTTCATTTTTGAAAACCAGCTATTGGGACGCCCTTAGATGGATGGATGCGGTTGAAATTTATTTGCACGTGGTTTCAAATTTGACCCAAACTAGAAACCGGTTGGCCGGTTTCTAGTATTTCAAAAGGTAAATTTAGGGTGCTTAAGTCATGATTGTGAGCAACCCTTTAGAAAATTTAGGTACCGCAGAAATGCTTATGCTTTCTTAGACGGCTTCGGCAAAAGTGCCAGTTTTAATATATAAGTTATTTTTATGTTACAGTCCTTCAAATAAAATAGCGTTCATATATATTGCCGCGAATATCCCAAAGACCTTATTTGTTGTTTACGAACCATCGCCCACTAATCAACGAAAGCCTTATCTACAAATACCGACTGCATAAAAAATACAAATGCTGGCGAGCTTGCTGCTACAGATAAAGTATTGACTACACTTGCCTTATTTAACTGTAAATGTTTAAAAAAGATTGGACTAAACTTCGTTATTTAATATATCATATGCATACATTATTTTCGTTACAACAACTTTATGATGGTCTAACGTGACACTCAATGAGTGGAACTTTGTACCTCAGAGTTTATAAATAACGAATTTACTAAGAATTAAGAATTTTCTAATCACAAATAACAATTTTATATTTATTCCGTGGGTTGATAGGGGTTTACAAGGGGATGACTTCTTACGTTAATTACTAAAAATGTTGTCTCTTACAAGGAGCCATTAACAATTTTTGACAACAAGCGCTTCACAATTCCGTGAGATAATGGAATGACATAAAGAAAACAAGTTTCGCCTACCGTCTGCAACGCCACTGCCCAAGCACACGCCACTGCTGGAAGATGTGGAACCCCTTATTCGGCTTAGAATCCTAATTTAAGTTTTCTGATGATGGTGAATTTGGATTGCGGTCGATGGTCCATCTGTTTGTATGTGCACGTCCAAGAACCAGAAAGACTCGCTTAACATTCGTGACAGTCATTTAACTTTCGTAGCTTTCAAATAGTATACACACGAAGTTTTTGCTGTGCTGTTACACTGGTAGGTACAAAATGTAATTATAATTATATTTAACTTGTAGCATTGATGGCTTCGGAAATGTAAAATTTCAAGAATCAAACGATAAAGCTGTGACGCTATTAGCTTCGAAATCAAACCGATGTAGTTTATGCTAATATGTTTTTATATCCGGAATTAGACGCCTTTTTGGACGTTTTTCAATTGTTAGCTAAACAAACGCTGGTTCTGATTCGCTGTAAATTTGTCACACTGACCTAAATAGAGGTTATAAACAAATGAAAATAGGGCACACCACATGGTTCAACCGAAAAATCAATACCTTTACGCATACATAATATACGGAAAACCGGCAAATACATAAAGAATAAGGGAAACCTATTTAATTCATTATCACACTAATTGCCCATGTAATTTTAATTTTAATGCTCATTTTAGACGACAGAGCTGCAATATATTTTCCAGCAAATCCCTGGAATGGTTTTGACGGAAACTGACCTAGTTTCAGCAATGGAAGGCACAATTTAGCACTCGCCTCATCCGTCATTCTTTTGGGTTTATAGTTATTGACAGGGTGACATCAAAAGGTTCACCACGGCTTTGTTTTGAAACCATTTTTCGCTCCGCTTAATTGATTTCTCCATTTAACTAACTTATTTCAGGCCTAACCTGTATATTTTTATTGGCATTGTAATCAGTTTGCATTTCGAATTGTTCAATTTCAATTTGGAGCTGATCTCCTCTCCTTCGGCGACTTGGCTTGAGCGCATTCTCCTTCGGCGACTCGGCTTAGCTACTTGCTAATTTACGAGGGACCCACCTTGTGCTTAATTAAGCATTTTGTTTCGAGAGCTGAAAATAAATCAGGTATGATGGACTTTCAAATGTTGTTATTCTCATCTTAATTGGCCGTTTTTAGCTCTTTTATTGCAGTCACTGGTGACCGGCGTTTTGTCCCAATAATTATTTTACAAGACAATATTTCGCCACAATTTTCTTTTGCTACGGCTGCGGGAGATAAATGCAAGCCTCTTTCCACGTCCAAAATCCAGCAACTAAATCGATAGCACCACGTGCAGATATCCTGTCGATTTTGGAAAATCTCGCGTATGGCAACTCACGGTCGACGCCACCTTCCAAGAATTTGTTGATTACAGGAGGTTAGTGTGGTGAATTTAACTTAATTGGGACGCCAGTACATGGCGGGTTACGCGAATTATTGATGCATTCATGTTTAATTTCCAAATTGTATTAACAGAATTTGTAATTTAAAATTTGTTGTAAAAGGCGCACTCACGCTTTAGGCTATCGGTGACCTGGAATTAAGGTTTTTTTACCTGACAGCGATGTGCACATCTCTCGATTAAATCGAGTTATGCGTGTGAAAACCTTTCGTGAAACTTTGCTGCACTATAATGTAATTTAAACAATTTTACAAACCATTTAACTACATTATTTTAATGATTAACACATTTTCACATTTAATAAACCCTATTTAACTGTTGTTGGGTTATTCTTTTCGGAATCACTTTGATTCCTGACGCCCATATTGTGTTTTGAAGCTACTTGCAGGGTGCACAGCTGAGCCACAAAATCCACCACCTAAAAAGTGCCGAATAGAGCTAGTTCGGCTCACACGTGTGGTTATCGCAAAAGATCAGTCAATCTGCGTTCTGGTAGCTACCAGTTTACTACCTTAGCTGTGTGACGCAGGTTGGCTCTTTTTTGTGACTGTTTTGGATGTTTTTTAGCACTTTGGAAATAGCTCGAAAACTAGTCCGAAGCTGTCGACCAACTTGTCCGGACTTGGAGTTCCCCAATTGTTTCTGCTACTTGAACATATGCGCGGAACTACACTATTGTTAATTCACCCACTATTGTTTATGGTCGCACATAATGTAATGTCTGGTCATTTGAACGCATATACAACTTCCTATTACGTGTGTTTGTTGTTTGTATACTCAATTTAAAGCTACAGCGTAAATTGCTGCTTCTGCTCCAAAAATTTTTGATACTAACCAGGTTGCAAGTTTTTACCGTATAAATTTCGTTGTAAATGCATAATTGTAATTTTTTATTAAGAACACATCTTATTTTATATACAAACTTTTTATATCGAACTTTTTGCTAGTTTTTAAAATCATATAGGTATGAATTGTTTTCATGAACTTCAATAAATTCTTTCTCAGCATCGCCCTTGTCTTTTCAAAAATTAACTTATTCAACTTCAAAGGCTCTGTTATCAATTGTTCCGTATTTGTAAATATAGCATATATATGTACGGGGTGTCCCAGAAATGGCAATAAAACGCATAATTCTGATTGTAAAATTACAGAGAGAAAAAATTATGGAGCTTAGTTTACTCACACAAATTTAAGAAGGTATTTGAAATTGACAACACTGTTAGAAGATCGGCTATTATATTATCATTAATAAAATAAGTAACAAGTGTGTGAGACAATGTCTTGTGTTGGCATGTTTCTTGTTTACTCATATTAAGTTTTCGCTTACCTCCCTTTTGCGGACTAAGTCTGTAGACATTTTTACCTGCAAGCTTTATACGTATATTTATAACTCGCAAATAGTACACAAGAAATCAAACGTTCTATTACGTTTTTGAACCTGGTATAACTACTTGTCAACTGCAAAAAAATAAAGTAGTTACCTTTCTTTATTGTAGATATGCAGTTGTCTATTTGCAATAATAGTTAGATACGTAATGCGCGTCAATAATATATTTTAGAATGTACTATAGACCGTTTTGTTAAAAATACTAGGTCACTAAGTTATTAAAAAAGTAAGATGATGAGAGAAGTGTATAAAATCCGCTTTAGTGATACAAGTACGATTTTCTTGAAGTTGGGATAATTATACAGAGTAAAAATAGGAATTATAACTTTCTTACAATTTGATATGTATCAAGTTTATTGAAAAATGTAAGCATTAATGATGAACAGGTTGAAAGCAGATATTCTCTACTAATTTTAAATCGCCAGGTTGAAAATAAAAGCGAATTTGATTTGAACTAATTGAATATTGTTGGTTTAACTGCGATGTTAATCTTGACTCTCCATCTCCTCGCAATTACCGTGTAATTGTTGAAGTAAAGGGTGCACGTTACATTGGATTTGCAACTGATGCTTCCCATTTCCGAGGTTTACCCATGACACTGCCATTCGTCCCACGAAACTCAAATTAACAGGTATCATGGTGTTATCAAGTGCCGGAGTAGCAGCGAATAGTCAATTTCGACCTCCGTCTTTGATCTCATTTCCGTTAAGAAGAACAAAATGGAGGTATCGCCTAGTGCCACTTTCTTATTGGCTCGTTAAAGAAAGGCATCAGTAGGCTTTTTCGCTCAGAAAGCCTTTGGAGTGAAAGCGTTCTACTCTAATATAGCTCTCTTGTTCTGGAATGTTAAATCCCGAGGGTTATTGTACAGGATGTTTTCAAATTGAAAATATATTAGGGGTGCTTTCAGGTCGCCGCTTCGCAATAAAGCTCAGTTGTCCTTGAATAAACCACGCGAGATTCATTCTCCGTTCGATTTCAAGCTATATCCGTTTCCGTCGGTTCGGCTGTACTGCTGCTGCTAATATATCGGGGAATAGCAATACGCAGATTGCTTATATTCTGCGAAACGCTCGACTGATTTTTACACATTTCTCCGTCCCCTCTAATAAAGTTATAAAGTGCATAGGTAGAGCGAAAAATTATATTATTAAATTGCGAATTCCGGGTTGAGAACCTTTATTGCTCTTTAGAATTCACCAAGTGCTTCAAATATTAGGCTATATGAATGTACAGGTATTATTACAAGAGTAGCAGAGTTTTTCAATAAGACTGCTATCAAGCAACATATTAAAGGAAAATATGTGTGTAAATATGTAAATATTCCTTGAAAAAAAAATGTTTATCATGTTGTATAGCGAGGTATACAAATCAGCCTTACGATATTAATGCATATCTTGAGAAAGATACTTATCAAATCCAAACCGTTCAATAAAGAACATATATGTATACAGGACGTTTAAAAAGTAGTTATATTAAGAATAAGGGCAATACGAATAGTGATAATCAATCAATCAATCAAGAAACAATTTAATTCAAGCACAGAAACGACTTTATACTTATTTTCTAGAAAGTTGCAGATTGCTACACGCATATCGCGAAGCTGAACATTAAAGTTGTTCTGCTGAGATTGCAGCTCCATAGCATGCTGTACAGAAAAACTACGCTTTTTCTGAGTGGCTCTATTTAAGCCATGTGGATCAAAATGGGACACGGAACATAGCTAGGTGTAAACGTTGAAGCTCTGCGACTTAGAGAACGTGAGTGTAAACTGGATTGCTCATTATTCAGGCTGAAAAAGGAAAGTAATCTGAAACTGATGTTTATTTCTGAATTGTCGATTATAAACATTTTTGCATGTGCATCGCAAACTATGAAAGTTATAATAATTTAATGAAGATAAATAGTTACTAGTTCTGCTGTTGTTAATGAATGCTGAGATGCAGATAAGATACTGGCGCGTAAAAAGCAATTATGAGAAAATGAAATATCATGTTGTAACGCCGAGTTTCAATTTTATTTCTGCAGAGCGTTAATACATTTGTCACCTTATTTCGAACCACCTTATATCTAATTCCTGTAGCAAAAGAATTCAAGTTTATCACAGCAGGCAGTGCGACGCGATTATCACCTGTGGTTTTTGTGTTGGAAGTGGTCTAGCATTTCGATTGGAGTTGGCGCTCAAACAGCCGAAGAGCTGACAGAGTATTGATATCTGCGAGATGCACGCCAACGCGAGCTGAAGCCGTTTTAGTTGTTTTAGAAAGGTGCATTCTGTGTAGGTAAGGGAGCTCATCTCATTGTATTCTTTGCGTGCTTATTTTAAACATTTAGGCTTCCTTGCGCTGCCGACGATTGAAATCGCTGCGAAGCGTCCTCTGCTATAATTAATCCGAGAACACCGTTCGGTAAGAATCCTTTTGCGGGCTTATTGTCGCAACTAATTTATAACATTTAGGCTGGCAGTTACAGCCCAAAATCGGGCTAAAATCAGGCAATTACGGGATATACAAAGCTAATATCGTTTAGTGTGGGTTATGGTCTTGCATGGGCTAATTGGGCTCAAACGAAGGCTAGAAATTCAGCTTCCGCATGGGTTAGGAATTTTCGACATGTGCCGCTACCTTTGCGATTTGCTGACTTTTAATAGTGGCATCTACGCTTTGGGAGTCTCAGAATTTGGTAGCCAAATCTAGCTTAGCGTCTTCATAGATTGATGCAACACAACAGGATAATTCCGCTTGCTATCGCTGGACCTCAATATCAAGTTAAACTGTAAGTATATGCCATATCAGCGGTGGCGGTAATATGCATAAGCGGGAATAAGCGTTGCTTAGGGGCCCGGGCCTTTTTGGGGGCCCGGTAAGTTCTATATTCGCTTATTAAATATCTCGATATCTTCTACTTCATTTGGGTATAGATTGATAGCACTGCAACCTCAGTCCCCACACTCAGTTATTACTGTTATCAGTCATCAGCGATCAGACTCGATTTGAGAGCTTTGAATTTTTAGAAAAGAAAAACGTTTTAAGAATGCAAGAAGCTGAACAGGTCTGATGTGATTTGCTTCAGAAAAAAGTATCCTGATGTCCTCAATAATAATCTCGCCATTCAGTTTGTGAACGCTATCTCCTTACTAAAAGAAGATTTAAATGATAGCATGACTGTTCCAGATTTAACAAGTTTGTTCCTACAGAAATATAGTGATCTCGAAAGCAATTTTGGTGAGATTATTACTGCATTTGTTTTATCCTTTATTCTTGACTCTACCTGTAACATTAGCCACAACAAAAAGATCATTTAGCAAGTTGAAAATAAAAAAAAACATTATTTAAGAAATTCTACGAGCTAAGATAGGCTACATGACCTTTCGGTTTTGTCAATTAAGCAAAAGGCATCGTCTACGATAGACATAAAAATCTTGTGGAACAAGTTGCTGTCAATAAGGCCAGAAAGATACATTTTTTATTTCTGATCAATTTATTTTTACGGCGTTTTACAGATATTAACGATACTAATAAATACTAAGTATTTGTTACCTATTTTGACGTGGGTTCTTAGGATTTTACCTGAATAATATTTTATTTTACTAGTGTTACCTAGGTAGATATTTATCCATCAGTTTTCTTTGTATTTGTGCTTATTCCAACTTGACGATTTTATTTAGTTTTATATTTTTAATTGATATTTTGTTAGATATGTTAGTTATAAAATGTGCTAAATGTTAGGCATTTACTACTCTATTTGTTATAATAGGATGTTATTTTATTTTTTGTTAAACGCTTACTCTCTATACTATAATTATAAATAAACAATTCATTAAGTATATAAATCTTTTTACAAGTGGGGCCATTTTTATATTTGCTTAGGGGCCCAAGGTGCTCTGGCACCGCCACTGCGATATCATTCCTCTTTTTGCGACAAAGGCATTTGCCTTAATTATCTCAGTTCTTACTAAGATCTTAGCAAATCAAACTGAAAGAGTGTAACCAACCTTTTGGCTCAAACCTTAATAACGCTAATGAACCAAAATTTTATATTTTAAAATTGCTGAAATAAGCATTTGCACTGCAACTCATGTACCCCGCTTTACGCGTTGTTTGTTATGCAATTGCGATAGCACAGGTGTTGTCGTGGAGTGCGAATTAAGCTATAATTAGCGTTTTATGGATTGAAAATTTGAAAGAAATTTCCCAATTATGATTTATTATTTAATTTAATAAGCCATAGTGCTACACCAAAAGTAGGTGGCATATTTTTAAATAGCTAGTTTTGTTTTTATAGGTTGTGTGTAACGACAAGGCCCCCAATTTGTATTTATCTTTCTGTTCAATTTAAAAGCCCGAATCATTTATTAGCCTGATCCTTACACCACGCCATTTTCTGCCGAGACTTAAAAGAGCTAGCCGAGGCCTTGTCAACCCCTTCGTTTAAGGGTGGTACAATGTATTGTTTCGTATTTATCGATTCTGAATGATGCAAAACACAAATAAGTGACAAATAATTCATGCACTTTTCAGCTTTTATGGTAAAAGCACCCCTGAGGTCATGTCATTCGCTTATAAGGGCAGCAGCTATCTATAATGCGAGCCAGCAATTGGTTTTGTTATCTTGCCCCATAAACCGAAATCTAGGTGTTGCAAAGTGCATTAGCGTTGCGTTCATGATGAGGTTTTCAAACGTTTACCCTGAACTGTAAAGTATTTATGTTTATTCTCATTGAGATAGTTAATAAATAATATACGCTTAACCTTACGCTAAATCTTATCAGGCTAACACGGGAGTTTGGTTAAGTATGAGGAGCCAAACATTTTACTTTCGATCAATCAACTTCAACCTTTTGCTGCTTTGCGATCGGAAATATATTTTCCCTGGAACGTTCTTATATTAATATTTTTAATTCTTTAGGACGGCGAAGCATCCAAAACGCTATCATGAATAAAGAGATTTTAGAGATTATCTAGATCGGTTTATCAAGACTTTGACGACGAATAACATACTTATCAGGCGCCATTTTAGATAAAACCTTCCTATGTAGAAATAACACTAGAAAATTTGAAGGTAACATACGAGAATGTGAAAGTACGGGATTCAAAATTAACAGATCGTATATAGTCACACTTTTAGTTTCGCTAATGATTAAGCAGTGGTAGCCCAAAGGTCTCACATAATATGAAATATCTACATCATAGTAGCTTATAAAAGGTAGAATACATTGTCGTGATTAACGGTGCAAGATCCCATATTAAAGAAGACAGATGGAATTAATGTTATTTTTGTGGTTAGCACAAATATTCTGCAAAAATAACATAAATATAAAAAAATAATAATTAATTGTTAATACTGTATTATGTAATAATAACACTATGTTTGAACAGTTGCTAGAAGATTTAATAATCATCACATCATTCTGTAATTACATAATTTTAAGCACGGTTTCATTTAACACTGCTTTAGGATGCTGTACCATTATTCAGCGCCATCTAACTTAAATTGCACAAACTTTACTGCTACAACTTGATGGAAAGTTTCGCCAAACTTTACCTGTTGTCTCCAAGAACAAAACAATTCAAAGAATTGAAATCTATATTAAGAGAGGTCCGCCTTGGCGGTGTTTTGCAAAATTGCCGTTTTAACTAATATTGCAGCAGGAGATGGAACGTCGAATTCAGTAATTGGGTATCGTCAGTTGGACATGGAACATCTCTTGCAGAACCCTATCTACCACAGGATATGTTGGAAATTCCTTATGAGTCTGTTGAACTTGGAGATATTGTAAACACGGTGTTTGATGAAGTAGATACAGTGCATCTGGGGAACAGAAGCTGAAGTTTGTGGAATTAGACAAAATGGTCGATACTTGTAAGTGCCGACAGGAGTCAACATGCGACTCAGGTTATTTGTCTGCTTACCAAGAATTGTAACCAGATATCAATTGTTCCAATTACAACTAACAGTCCAAGTAAAACTCACTTACCGTGTACGGCTTCTAGCTTACGCTAGTAGTAGGAGATAACAATGAGAATTTAATCATTGAAATTTGTAGTTGTAGTTGCATGAAACAACAGTATCAAAATAAATAGCTTCCTGGGCGTATAAAAGTTAAACCAGGCTCGACGATTTAGAAGAATCTGGGGTTAAACGTTACAATTTGTTTATAATAGGCACATAAATTTTAAACTGGGTCGCCATCTTCAACTGTTGCAACTTACCACCTCTTGGCTGTTTCCTTCCGCCACTGTAATCCTTCTTCCAGGCTGGATGATGCACCCAGTTTTCGAATCCTTTCGCTGTGTCCACTCTTCACCGCTCACTCTAAAAGAAAGAAAGTGGTAGAAGAAAAACTAAAAGTAGAAAAACTCCCTGAGATTAAAACAGTTGAGAATGGTCCTTTCCCTATACATCTTATGGGCTTGTCGAAGAAGTAATATCTATAAAAATTAAGCATTTACAAATTTTTTCAATTTTGACTACGAATATTTAAGAAAATGAAAGAAGTATTCTTCAGTTTAGTTTGTATTTTAGTACATTAGTATAGTTAGTACTATGGCATACAAGTGCTAAACATTGAATGTAATATAATTTTTCCAAGTTTCAGGAACTATATTTCTAAATATTAGAACGAAACGGAATAGCTATTCATATATATCTAGAGAGCAAAGGTATTCATTTCCTGTCGCGTGTGAATTTAATGCCAGACGCGGAGGAAGACATTAAACACACTCTTGGCTTAGCTACGCTTCGTTTCGTTTCTCAAATATACTCGCAGCTTGGTATGTAGTATACTATAATAGTACTCTACAAAACAACAAGCAATGCCAATACAAACACAAAACATCTGATCTTTCTTGGCAGAGGGCGTGCGCAGACATCATATAAATAAAGGAGAACGATCCAAACGTGTGTGTCTGTCACGACAATTGCAGACGCGATGTCCCCCACTTGCGTTTGCATACATTTTGCAGTCGCCTCGATTTCGCGACCGGAGCGAGTCCCCGAAGGCCCCCTTGGAGAGGGGCGGATCCCCAAGGGCCCCCTTAGAGAGGGGCGGAGCCCTGAGAGCCCTTTGGAGAGGGGCGGATCCCCGAGGGCTCCCTTGGAGAGGGGCCGGATCCCCGTGAGCCCCCTTTAAAAAGGACGGAGCCCCGTGTG
Source organism: Agriotes lineatus (assembly GCA_940337035.1). Taxonomy (NCBI): domain Eukaryota; kingdom Metazoa; phylum Arthropoda; class Insecta; order Coleoptera; family Elateridae; genus Agriotes; species Agriotes lineatus. The sequence goes on along the minus strand of CALNHX010004198.1, from coordinate 30,369 downwards.
CCCCCTTGGAGAGGGGCCGGATCCCCATGAGCCCCCTTGAAAAAGGACGGAGCCCCGTGTGCTCCCTTGGAGAGGGGCGGAAGTCCGTGAGCCTCATTGGAGAGGGGCGGAGCCCGAGAGCCCCCTTGGAGAGGGTCGGAGCCCCAAGAGCCCTCTTGGAGAGGGGCGAAGCCCCGGGGCCCCCTTGAATAGGGGCGGAGTCCCGTGAGCCCCCTTGGAGAGGGCCGAAGCCCCAAAGGCCCCCATTAGAGGGGCGGGGCGATATTTGAGCGGAATTGTGATTAAATCGATGCGATTTTAGAAAAGAACCCTAACCAATTCGCGTTTCTTTTTGAAAATGATGAGCAAAGCTTAAAACTACTTGGTGACACATAAAATGTGCTAAGCAGCGCATACGAAGTACATCAGGATAGACCGCGCAATAGCGGGCGCAGCCCGGTTTATATTTACTATAAAGCACCAATTGTGTCTGGTGACAGCAGATTATTACTCAGATTTTTGGGTACTAAACAAATTAAAGGATTCAACATCAAAAACAACAATAAAAAAGTTAAAGAGAAATTTTAACAGACGTGGGATACCACAATCTTTAGTGACCGGTAATAATCAAACATCCTTTGTTACTACGTAACGCAGATAGTTTACTTAATAGAATAATCTTTCAGACGACGGAAGTAAAAATTATTAAGAATACACAAAAAGAAGAAACTAACATGTTCCTAGCTATTCTCGATTGGCGAAATACACTACAGCATCTAGTAAACAAAATAATTCGCAAGAAAACCTCAAATCCAAAATTTAAGAAGAAGCGAGGGAAGAAGTGAACTACAAGAAACAAATGTATAAAAACAAGTATAACTGAAAAACTAAAGCTCTACTAAAATTGGTAGTTTGCTATGATTATATGCAACCACCATCAACAAGAGAAAGGTGGCAAGAAGCAAGAAGAAAAAATAAATCAAGTTTAAGGTTATATGAACTGGAAAAGAATGGTAAAACATATAGATGAACTAGAGAATATTTAAAAGAGAAGATAGAAGAAGGGAACACTCATAAATAACAACAGATGACAGGTATACGGGTCACACAAGTGATACAACATTCTAGTAAGAAAAAATCTGTAGAGGGCTTTACTCAGAACTTCCCAGGGAAATAGAAGTTGTGATACTAAATATTTGGAAAATCAAAGGCAACTAGGAGTAAAAATATCTTAACTTTCTTAATACTACTGAAACAATATAAAGAAACACTTGGTAGTGCAACTTACATCAATTTCCAAATTGAAAGAATATTGCAGACGGGATTTCAGCGCCTTTGGAGGAGATTTCAGTAAGAAGCAGAGGGCGCGCCTAGCACAGCCTCGTGTAGTCGCATGCGACTGCGATACATTCAATAAACTTAGCGCTGGTTACGTTTATTTCTTTTAGAACAATTACCCTGAATATGTTGGGTCCCACTTTTCTCAAGGATAAAGCCTGAGCTATGTGTAAATCGTTATTTTTTTTCCTCAGTCAAAGCAAAAATAGAAAAAGCTTTATTATTTATAGGTTGTCACCCTGTATATATTTGACCGACATTTTCGCAGTTTTATGCCAGATACACGTATAATCTGCATGCAAAATACCGCTAAGAAGTGGAAGAACGATTACAAGAACTGCTCGCTGTTTAAATTAGAATGCTTTGTATTTTGCTCCTTATTTTGTGTTGTTTATTTAGTTATTCTAAAGGATATTATAGAACGATATATAGTAACAGCTACTTACAACTGGGCGGGTTACGTAGCTAGATTAAAAGACAACAGGTGGACGAAGGACATTCTTGAACGAGGGTCCAGATCTGATAAACGAAGTCAATGGCTGCCACCAACTAGATGAACAGACGATTTCAAAGGAATCTCCACAAACTGGATTGCATGACTCTATACAGCAGTAATTGGAAACGTCTCGAGGCGACATGTGTTCAGCAATGGACATAAAGAAGCTGAGTGATGATGATAAAGAATAATATCTTATAGTAGTTCCTGTACTCGTATATAGCGGTAGTTAAAAGTGACATGTGTACACGTCATTTAATTAAGAATATCAGATGATAACTTACCACCAATATGTGATAAGTGTACCGAGTAGTAACGAATTGCACTAAAGGTTTATAATAGTATATTGTATACCTTGGCGGTAAAGTGGCTATTTTCCAGGACGAAAGAAGATATGGACCGGCGAGGCGTAGCCGAGCCTGGCCACTTCTTGAGGCCTAGAAAACCACTGTACCGCCATGGTTTGCATAGATTTTTTACACTACACTATCAGAAAGATAAACATTTTCAAGATAAACGTAGTTTTATTTAACAAGTAATACAAACACATAAATACATATGGAGCGGCTGTGGAAATTCAAATGTATGAATAATATGTTGGTGGCTCTGTAAGTCTATGTCAAAGAGGTTATCAGGTTAGGTTTTCCATCAGTTTTGACATAGACTGACGCAAAACCTAACCTGCTAACCTCGAATTAGACATAGACTTACAGTGCCATATCATTGCAGGGCTAACGGTGTCTATATAAATTTGCTCATTTTCTTGGCTAGACAACACAATTTTGTTTCTTGGCTAGCCGAGAAAAACTGCCTTTTCTCGTTTCCATAGAGGCGAGAAAATTTTGGTTTCTGATGGTGTAGGACAGGGCTGTCCAACTTCAAGGGGTTCAAGGGCCACTGTAAAAAATTTGAAGGTTATGAGGGCCGCATCATAAAATGTGTCGTATACGAATTTGTGAGCGATTTGCAATAAATATAAAACGTGTATATTTCAATACTAATTTTTATTTATTCAAAAAGCTTAGGTTACATTACATGTTCTAAAAGTAATTCTAAACAAAAAAATTCATATTCATTTTAGGTTAATTCCTTTCCGTTCTTGAGATACCGACAAAAGAAAAAAATTACATCAATTAATGTAAATTTACGTATAGAGATGTGACGTTTCACCCCCTTACTAAAGGCGTCAAATTTTTACCCCTCAGGTTAAGCTCAAATCGGAGAAATACGTTCACTCAAATATATATTCGATTAGGTAAAACACCAGATAATTACCAAAACAAATATAATGTTTTTAGCTAGTTACAATGATTAATTAAAAATAACTCTGAGTTGTACATTATGTAAAATTAACATTTTCTTCTGAAACGGTGTCTAGTTTTGTGGTCGAGCTGCAACCCAATGCACCGGCGAGTCCCTATTGGTAGTCCGCCGGTACACACGCCGATTCTTCGGGGAATGGGGTGAGTAGGTCTTTTGTTCCTGCAAACTTGACCTTCCACTCAGCTGTAATTTTCCGGTGAATTTAGCGATTGTAAGGGTTATCTGGGCGGGCGTTAGTGCCTAAATCCTGGTGCAGAGGTTCCTGGTGCTTTACGACTGCTAGGCGTCGTTCTTGGACCGAACGCGGTGTCAAATCCTACAGATGAATTATTTTCGCCTTGAGCCGGAAAATGATGTTGACATTCCCCCAATAGGGAATTTGCGGGCTGCGGAATCGAACGTCGAAGTCCAAGAATTCGCCTTTTAATGACCAAAAAGAGGCCCTGCAGGTGAGTTTATGAAGGGCGGCTACAGGACTCTAACCGCTCACAAGCGGGGTAGAGGCTGCGATTCCTACATTTCACCTCTCGGGGCGCCGGGATTTGCGTTTACAAATTAGGCGGTCGGAAATGGCTTTTAAGCAGTTAGCCCTGCAAAACAGTACAGCGTATTAAGACAGGGTTAAAGCGTCAGCGATTCGATTTCCCAAGAAAGTTCAACAATCAAGGTAAAATCGAATTCTAGCGGTCTTGCTCTTGCGGAAAATTTGAACTTCTCGGGCTAACAGTACAACACGTCATCTCCCTTGAAGTGTGGCCTGGTAAAAAATGGAGGTCTATTCCGTTAGACAGTTCAGCGTGTCAGACCGGAGGGCCCAGGTAGGAAAAGGAGAGGACAGGATCAGGACTGGTGGACTCAAGGGGAATTCGATCCCCGGGCCGCAAAAATATCATGGCGGGCCGCATATGGCCCGCGGGCCACATGTTGGACAGCCCTGGTGTAGGATAAAACAGTTATTTACACAACGAGTAGCTAAAGTGCCATTTTTTTGCACGCGTTTGAAAGTTTAAATAATGAGCCGAAGGCGAATTCTTTAAATCTCACGACTGCAAAAAGAAGCTTTAGATACGAGTTGTATACATAATTTCTTCAACTACCACATATTTATGCCAAAAGAGACTACAAAACGTCAACTTCATTTCAAATTGAAAATTCATTAAAATCATGTTAGGTATGCTTTCATTGTTTTAAATTGAAAACTCACCATATTTAATAAACAGTTTTGACAGAAGTGTGCGAAAAAGTGACAGATGTGTGAAATAATATTTTTGTCTTACAGTAGCGCCTATTACCATACATTATGCAACTCTTTTCAGTGACTAAAATGAAGTTTTATTTACAAGTGAGTTTTTATTATTTATAGTACTGTATTTTTGGTAGCACTGTCAAGCTATGTGAAATTCGTAATTTGCAGGTTAAGTTTTGCGTCAGTTTGTGTCAAATAACAAACAAAATCTAACCTACGAACCTCGAATTTGACATAGACTGACAATACACTTCAGTACTGCCAATACACTTCAGTACTGTCAAACGTATATCACAGATCATAGGCGACTAATTATAAATTTATTTCGTAACATATTCTGACTGCGCAAACTGTTTAGGCATGCGAATTTCTACTGTAAGATAAAACGTCGTATATCACACGTGAGCGAAATGCCTCGTGAGAAATTGTATCGGTCGTGCGGGGGCACTCGTGATTCAAAATTTTTGCTCGCAAATAATGATGAATTTCTCTCACTTATAATATAATCTACTATTATTGCATAGAATGCAATAACAACATGCTTTTGACATATGGAAAGTGTCAAATAATAGCCTTCTTTAGGAAATGGTAGTCGGAAATAGTTATTTATGTATTAAGGGCGTAATCAATAGATTATAGCACGAGGGAATGTTTAAAGCTCGACGCGAAGCGGAGAGCTTTAAATTTCCCGAGAGCTATAATCGTGATTAGGCACGTGGTACATACAACGTTTTATTTCATTTTAGTCCTCAAAATGGACAAAATTGAAGGATTCAGTATTTTGGCTACAGACTACTGCATCGTCGTAATGCCGGAGCTGTGCATTTCTGGTGTGCTATGGTTTCTATGCAGATTGTTGGTGTTGCTATACTACATTGTTGGTGCTTGTTATACTGCTTAGCAACTTTATAGGCCCTAGGGCTATAAAAGCCATTTTACGCCCTCTATCGAGGGCCAATAAACAAGATTATGGTTCCAAAATGAAATAAAATAATTTATTGCCCCCGTTAAAATAGAAAAATAGTAATAATATTGCTGCTAGTATCACTACGCAAGATTTAAAATACGTCAAGAATAAAGCAAGATCGAATACGTAAAAGAAACTTTTGAAAATGTTTGTAATAGAAAACTACTGTATTTATTCGCTGAACACGTTTTTAAAAATCCCACTTTCGTCTTAAAAGATCTTATACCGATACAGACTTTAGATCATTATCGCTCCTTTGAGCATTGGCGCTGATACTTATGTAACATGTTAAGCTTCCCGTCAAACAAGCTAAGTTTAATGCAAGTGTTTATCCGTTGCTCGAGATGCACTAGCTTGGGCAATCAGTTCTAATGTAGCCCACACTGCCTAATAAACAAGTTTCAGGGAGTTTATCGATTCCCTGACCTGAGCACCTTAAGAGCACTGGTGTGTACTGCAAGTTACTTGGTTTATACTGTGTAGTCGCCAACTGTTGGTTCAGTTTGGAAACAATCGGTAATAGGTAGTACTTACCATAAATTTATTATAAGGTACCTCAGTAGTAGTTTTCTTTACAGAAAAGTTGTACGTTTCATCAGTGGCGGTTCGTGATAATTGTATTTGGGGGGCTCTTAATTTTTGACAATAACTATACAAAAATGATAAATAATGACTCACCTACCTTCTGTCGATGATTCAATCCAAATACAGGAATGATTTTTAATTTTACTAATCCAAACGGTAAGGTCATATGCATAGAACAAAATGTATTTAAACACAACACAAAATGTACGTAAGTGTTAAACGAAACACGATCATTTATTTATGTTCATTTCATATAGAGCTACGAGCTACTAACCTGTAAAATGTATCAAATCCGCTAAGACGCGACTTCGCTTCTCGTTGCTTTGTAAGCAGTTATATCTACAAGAACGTAATTATTTCCATAACAATGCTCGAAAGTCTAATACATACTACAGTAAGGCTGCTTTTACCCTCGGATTGCATTACATTTCGGGAGCACTATAATATTTGTAAACATGACGATAAACCCGCGAGTTTACAGCGGTCTTGGCAGCAACATTGTTAGCCTTCGCGTCACTGTGAAACGCTCGTAATTTCCATATAAGTTTAGGCTACATTTCGGAACGCCCTCTGCAGCTGCCAGCTGCTTGCTGCTTTATGGTACGCGCGGGTGTGTTGACACATAACTCATGTTATGCTGACATACATCTTGGATGTTGTTTTCATGTTTTAAGCGGTATCCAATAGCGATTTCCGAATTTCATTACTTAAACCTCGTCATATTGCAGCGGTAGGATAGATGGTAAAATATATTGTCAATTATAGAATAGGTGCCTTTTTCTAATGATATATAGGCTGCTAACGGCTGGGAGGCTAGATCCCATGATGCATTTGATAGATATTAGAAATGAAAATAAATTTATAGAATAACAAATCATTTTAAAATGTTATACAATTTTTGTATTAACAATCAATTGCATACAATAATTAAACTTTCCAATAGTTTAGCTTCCCGTGAATGAAACACACATGTTTAAAATGATTACGTTAATAGTATGCTAGGTTAATTTTTAAATGTTTTGCTGCTTATTATGCTCGGTTTCTGTCAAGAATTTATGAATCTGAAAACAATATTTCTTAATACGCGGAGCCAATGTTACTGCTAACCAGTGACTGCTCGCTATAAAAAGCCAACGATCCATGGCTCTATCATATCAAACTTATCAGTGCGCACATTTTTTTATTCTGAACTAAGTATATTTTGTACAAGTTTTTTCGCATTTCTTCTCTTGTTCAAGCTTAAACAAAGCACGACTAATTTTTATTTCGTGGATATAAACTGTACGATAAGCGCTTGATTGTTTTGGTGCAAACATGTTGTTTGAATGACTGGTGGCAGTTATTAGGGAAACTAAATGCGTTTCTATTGGAAATAGCAATTATTAAACATTAACATTGATTATTCTTTAAACAGTTCTATCAGCCAATAGTAATGAGAAACAATTCCAAATCGACCAATAACATAAAAATTACACTGATTATTTGCTAGTAGCATCAAAATTTCACTGACTATTTGCTAGTAGCTGATTACAGTGATTATTTTTTACAAACCATTCAAATCGTTCTTCTGCTGTAAAACAATTAGTAGTGGAGTAGGTGAGAAGCAGTTGTTAAAAATTACCGGACACTCATCTGGAAGCTCCATCAAACCCTGTATACAACTTGGACTGTTTAAAAAATAATCACGCCGAATTACATTCGTGGCAATAATTTTTTTAATAACTTTAACTAGATTAGCACTGTGAATCTAGTTAAAATTATCAAAAAATTATCACCACTTATTATGTAACTACTGTTGACGTCACGTAAAATTATTTTGAGGGTTGAATTCCCTTAATTGTGAGCTTAGAATAATTGTTAAAGGTTTGAATTAGCAGAAGTAAAATAGATTTCTCTGCAATCAACTATGATAGAGTATCACAATTATTATTATTTTGAACATAAAAATTAATGTTATTATACTTGTTTGACATTGTATTGTTTATTAAAAATAATAGAATACAATTTATAACGTAAAATCAGTGTTCCTGTGTACTGGATTGGAAGTCTATTAGAAATAATAGAATGGTGGAGAGCTACAACGAGCTTTGAGGTAAACTGGAGTAACCAGGGTTTTGCTGAGGAAATCTTCAACACTATAAAGATACTGTTAAACAGTCAGGTATGACAATCAACGAAGAAAAGATCACAGTGAACATTGTTGGTTAATTTTGGTAAAAGTTTGATATGATAGAAATTTAGTAAAAACTGTATTTAGAATTAACAAAGGTATTTAGAAAATTAAGTTTTCTAAATTATAGGTTAATTCAAGCTTGAATAGTTTTCGGTTTTTATATTTCGAAATTGAACATTTTTGAGTTAGTTAGTTAAGAAGATTTTGATTTAGGTAGTATATGTTATTATTTGGATCAAGTGATTAAAATTGCATTGTAACTCAAATTATTTTTTTTGTAATGTCAGAATAAGACCAAATAATTATAAAGCCAATGTTTAACATCTGATATTAAGTAAAGTATTTGAAAGTAATTGAATTAAAAATTCAAATATTATAACAGTATTTTATACTGTTGATTAAATATAAATGAAGTTTAAAAAATTATAATAATTGATATATTTAAAAGTAACATAACCCCATTCAATTGAGAGAAAGGAATTTCATTGTTCCGAGCTAGTTAGTTGAGGTTACACCAGGGGTATTTATCATGACATAATGTCAAATGTCAGAATTGTGTAATTAAAAAATGTCAAAGTTATTATAAGTTTTACTGGAATACAGAGGTAAGTCAATAAGACAACTTACAAAAGAAGTAATGTTTCTTTGGATAGTACAAGATAGTATAAGAATCGGATGTATATTAATACAACTAAGATATACGTATTTAGACAAAATATAATTAAATACCAATTTGGTTTTGAAAATAGTGGGGATTCGTTACAAGCATTGTAACCAGATCAAAGGGTCTCAGATTTTTCACAGTTTATTGACTGTAGCGGGGGAAAGCTGCGAAAGAGACAGGCCCAAAGACATGCTATTTAGGCTTGAATTGGAGGCACTACAGCTTAGGCTCGAGCAGTCTAACCGCTACTGACAAAGCGCGCTTGTCGAGTTGCTGATTACTGGTGCTTATAACTTTCGCACGTATGGTGACTGATGACAAAAAGGTGCGACTTATAAGACAGACTGGCAGCTTGCGAATATTCGACACAAGATTCTCTTTTTCTAAAAATGCAGGACATCGAGCTAATTATGTAACCGCATAATCAGTAGTTTTTCAAGTGGAGCGAAAAGTACAATGCATTGAAAATTATTTAACTGCTTACCTATTATCTGTATTTCTCACTGAGAAATGTTAAAGTTTTTATATTGCTTTTCTTGTATTTATTCAGGTTCCCTTTGTGATACTTAGGTATTTATTTAAGCAATATTAAAAAATCTAAGTGGTAGATAAGTAAAATTATACTTTATTTCTATAAAGTAGGGACAGTCACATTTTTTAACAACGTTATTTTAAAACTATTCTTTAAGTACAGTAGCAGGAACGCCGAATAGTGCCAAACATTCGATAACTAATGAAATGACGTTTGGTTATGATCGGTCAAGATAATATTCAGATTCAACTCACAATCTACACTGACATGTGCTGGTAAATTGTGGCATATCTAGGAATAATATACGCCAATGCATACATTTATGTATCTCAAACAACGAAAATTCAATTTTTGGCCGAATTATACATTTAGACGACATATAAATAAGTTACATTCGATTCAGTTTATCGTCTTATGTTTGCCTGTCAAGTTTGCTACATTTTTTCACTGATGTTAGCTTTTGCCAGTCCAAAATATTTTGTTGCCCGATGTCGGAAGTTCTCCACGAGCCGCCATCGCTCCTAACCTTGTAACAGGTTAAATTCAATATTACGACCACGAGCCAGTTTGTAAAGATACGAAACGGTATTTTACGACAAGCCCAACAATGCTAGGCGACTAGCGCGTAAACTGGAAATGTACTGCATAGGACCGCTGCCGCAGCCCGTTACAAAGGAGTTGCCGACTAACTTTAGTGAAACGAAGGGGGGTTCCAACACGGATAACACAGGACAATGGCCTAATAAACAAAAGGCATATCTTAAATGCGAAAGCGCCACCACGATTCCTACATGGGAAAATGCATAGGTAAACCCACCGAGGAAAGTAGAAGCATAATGTATTCACCTTTCAACTGTAACCTTGGTAGTGTTCTGGTCAGCGAGCCAAGTGTAACATCATTAGACCTACCTTTCAAAAAATTCACTTGAACAACTGGCCAAACTCGTTTTACACTGGAAAATACATACACAAGTCGCATGCTCAACATCAGAAGAAATCCACAGTTAAAAAACATGAAATGTATTAGCAAAAATATTTGAATGAGTAAAAAGTTACATAAAAATACGAAATGGGTTAGCAACGGTTAACTATGTAAGTTGCGTAACGTCTTTATCTAGTAAATTCACAGTAAGCTTGACATCAAATACAGGAATGACTGGTGAACGGCATTAACATTGAATTATTCAAAACACTGACTCAATTAGCAATAAAAGCCGGTAGTCAACTGAACGTGGCACAAATGCGACACATACTTCATCTGCCACTACGTAAAGTTGAACAAGATTATGTAATCTGACGGTAATTCATTAAACTGACAGGCAAACAACTATAAAAAGTTTAGCAAATGCAATGATATAAACAATAAAAGTTACACTGACCGCAACGTCACGCAAACTGTCTGGCACTTCGACAAAACACTCGGTGCACTTAAAATTCGCACTGTAAAGTTACTACAATATTACGGTACCTTTAAGAAATTTGGCTTAACGCAATCGCTGTCCTATATTGCTGCAGATGGCGGCTGCTCCATACACTGCAATAAACATCTAAGGGAACTGCACCAAATTAACGGAAAGCTGCTGGCTTGCTGCTGCTCCGTACGGTAATTTGGCAGAACGGATAAGTGGGAGCTTCGGGGTACTGAGATCTCATGGAGAATCCGTTAAACGACGTGTTAAGGGGCCTGCTACCCCACGATAAACAAAATATCAAAGGCCTACATCGGTAAACAACAACAACACCCAGGAACATAAAACTTGCGTCACAAACCATTAGCTGGTAATCACGCAATAAACAAACGTAAAGCCTCGCCTACGCCACCCCGAAAGGTGCGTGGCAGGACGACCACTTCAAAATCATTTGTTGCTTCTAGTCACGCCGGGTCAATTCGGTCGAAAAGCGCGCTAAGAAGCTTGTAATCGATAATCGGAGGGGGTAAAACTTCGTTCTTGCTCTGTCTAACGCAGGGCAACTGTCTTTTATTCTGGTTCTAATACGTACAAGAATGCACGCTGCCAGATGAGTCGATAGGAAACAGTGCGCACCAATAGGCCCGAAACAGCGATAACACAGCATGAGTGCTTTTAAAATTACTGGCTGCAAGCGAATAATTCGAAATACCCATATACAGGCAGAATCGTAATTTCGGAAACGAGAAAATAATGCTAATTTACAGTACGTTCATAACAATAATTAAAAATGTCCGTACAACCTTAAAAGTATTTTGTTCTGCAAAAGTATACATCTTCAGCTACGGTTGTGAGGACTTAATTCGAGTTAATACCTTGAACCCTTTTATATCGGTGTTTAATTTACGCGTCTAGGTGTGATTCAATATTCATTTACTTTTTTTTTATGGGATAGTCTTTGCATTTATATTTTTTGTAAGATTTACGTGTAAAATGGCGGGCGCTACCATTATATGAATTCAGTACATAAAATGTTTATCTATGAACGTTTCTATGGTAAAGTAACATTGTAATGATAAGGATGTACTAAATTTTACTTTGTTCCCGAGTGAATTAAATAGTCCATAATCCATACTAACTTACAAAGTAAATTCTTGTTACCGTGGTGACTGGTACGCAGAGCTGGCCAAACTATTTTAAAATAGTAATTAATTACCAGTTGCCAACTACCGCCCAATAAAGCAATTGAATTGCCAGATTTTCAATTACTCAAATAAAATAGTAATTATCACTTACTTGGTAATTGTAATTGCACAACATAATTTACGCTTTCAATTAGTTTCACTCCAAATTGTTGTAGTATATTTGCATTTAGTAGTATTTAGATAGCCATGTGCTAGTACATCGTTTTAAACAAACAAATTGCAATTAATATACTATTATAAGCCTATCTTATATCTTGAATCACTCGCTATAAATTTTGACACAACTATGCTAACCGAAACCTGGCAAATCCAATCGAATCTTCACAGATATAATTTGGAAAACTACATTATTCTTGTGGTAACTTTAATCAGAATAATGGGGTAGTTGCATATGTTAAGAATAACTATTGTAGTGTAAACATAATTAATTTACGTTGTGGAATTTCTTTCATACGCAGAAATGCGTAATGCAATCAATCGCTTATGGAATCCTAGCTACCTACTGCTCACCTGCTATCAGTTTTAATGAATTTTTTATTATACCTGCATCATAATCGCCGTTTAAAGCACGCCTGAGCGTGCGAAAACAGGCGATTAAAGCACGCCGAGCTTTAAAGGTTGTCAAGGAAACAAGGTATATAGGTAACATTATAACTTTATCTCTATCTTTATTTTGCTGACACGACTGAATGCAACAACGGACGTGAACGCGACAAAAACGTAAACAATTCTCGTAACTATAGTAGCAATATTATTATGCCCTCTTGCTTTATCACGACAAAAATTATTTCTAAGTTTTGAGTGCCTAATTTATTTCCAGTATTGCAGGTATAATAAAAAATAGCGTAAAGTATTCGTGAATAACTGGTCTTTAAAACACTTGCACTATTTCGAGCACTCCGGCTACGCCGTCGTGCTCGGAAACTCGTGCGTGTTTTAAAGATCTTGTTATCCACTCATACTTTAATATACTATTTAAATTACTTGAGATTGTTATTATGTGATTTAGAAATTCAACAGGTCGAAATTTTGACTCGAAACACCAATATCGACATTCCTGCAGCTAATGATATCATTGCCGCTGAATATTTAAATTTATTAAATGGTTTTGGGTACCTAGTTTTTGTTTACCTACACTTCATATTATTAAAAGATATCTACGTTGATTGCTAACACAAGCCGTCGTCTCATGTGGCCAAGAAAGTTATAATTATTATTTTTAATTCTCGTTCTATTGTAATGAGTAATAAATGAATAAATAAATAATAAAACTATTTATTGAAAAATGTTATGCAAAAAATTAACTCTGCGCTTACTACAAACATATTTTTTGCTTTTTACATAACAATTATTAGAAAGCTACAATGCTACATCCTGCACTACACTCCACAAGGCACAATACAAGAACTCATACACATCTCATCTACAAACATACACGCTTGCACCAAATACCTCTTTGCTCGTGCGTACGAGCAGCTGTTATCCGATTAGTCATAGAAAATCATAAATTATATTTATATTAAACCAGGAATTCCATACTGCCATTTGCTTAACATGTAACTTAATAAGGTCTTATCTTTTTCTTACGTTCTGGAGACTTAATACTCGAGGCCAGTAATTGAATTACCAGAAAATAATTCAATGATCGCAAGTAATTTTAATTAGCACAAGTTATTTAATTGCTCAAAAGTAATTGAATAATTACTTTCAAAAAGTAATAAATTGTCAAGTACTTTTTGACAGGAATGGCAATTACCAATTGCAACTGCCGTATTGAAAAAAAAATAAATTCTAAGATAAATCAATAAAAAGGAATTTAATTATAAAGTAATCAATTACTGACCAGCTCTGCTAGTACCTACTCAAAACTTATTTATATAATTAAATGTAGGTATTGAAAGAAATGTGTATGGCACACGTGAATACAGAAATTTTATCCATTTGGGTTTTCTCCTTATCGATAAGATGCCTCGTTATTCACTTGTACTATAAAAAAAAATTATAATTTTGCTATGCTTCAGAAAGATAATCCAAGTGCATAACGTGAAAATGGGCTGTTCTGCATCAAAGAATAGGTAAACACGTGTCAAATTACTGTTTGGTCCGAGCCGAAACGGGTTTTGTCACATCGAGTGAGTAAACGCAAACGCTCCAAATATAATTAGATTCACAACCAATGTTTGAAGGTAGCATGTGTGGGAGTTAAATTTTGTAATTAGGTTAACTGTAGTTTAACAGGGTCTATTGTTCTAGCGAGAGTCCTTCAGAGTTTCCACTAAGTGTGCAAGTGTCAACAGCATCTCTCGTCTCGCTTGAGATGTCTTCAAGTGAGGATCTCACATTCTGTTTCCTCCACTTCACTCATGTTACTACTTATTATGTCTTTAACATCGACGACAGGCTGATCTACGCCCTAAATGCTTTCAGGCACGTCAATACACTAGCGATAATTTGTTGCCAGCCTGCTAAAACGGGGAAACTTAGCACGGAGACACCTTACGAAATTTAGGTTCGAATTTGGAGCACCAATCTTGATGCTTGTGTATCTCTACTTGTCAGCGAACCTTATTAGGGATTTTATACTGAACCAAATATGAAAATATGGACGCAGTAGTACATTTTTTAATGTAGGAAAACCTCTTTTAAACTTAAATATATCAAAACTTTAGTTGATTTTTTCTAATGTTATAATTATTCCTCGAAAATATTAAGGGGTCTCTTCTTTAATAACTTATATTCTCAGGAGAGTAACTAGATCTTAATATATTCCATCAATCAAGTATGCAGCTGTGCAGCTGTCATGTTATCCTGTTTTTGTTTAGTTTGGTAGTGGTTTCTAGAAGCAACAAGTAAACAACTGTATTGTGTATGAAAAGCAAAGCGGTGCTACAACTCCTCAATTTGAAGTTCAAGCTAGGAAAAGCGTTTTTTATATTCTGCGATGCGAATGGATATAACAAAATTCCAGTTATAATTTTAATGGGAAATAAAGGTCTTCCGATGCCCTGGCGAGGTAACTATAATAGGAGTAACTAAAGAGCTTTCGTAGTTAAGTCAAAGTGCATGAGATCAGTAATCAGACACATTATCCATATTATCCACGTTGGTGATTATATCCCAGGGGTTTACAAAAGCACCTTTAGCTGCCACTAATATTATACTCTACTCGCAAATAATGGAATTAATTTTACAACCTTAACTAAATATATACTACGCATTATTATTAGAATTTAATATTCGATTAACACAATTTATGTAAAAATTTGATGTAGGTTAGGTTTTTTGAAACGAAGCCGCAGGCGGAGTTGCATAACAAGTTTCGTGCATAAACACTTTTAGCACGAGTTTGCACACAATATTTTTTCTACGACCTTAAATTTACTGTTATTAATCCATAAATGTCGATTTAACAAAGCTTTGCATTTATGACAGTTGTAATTTATGTCATAGTAAAGAGATGGCATTGACGGCACAGGTGACTGTTTCTGCAGCCGGTAGCTGTCAAAGTCAGTTATCAAAGGTAATTATAATAGCACACATTTGACTTTACTCATTACACAATGTTTAAATTTTTTTAAAAACACTTTACCTCTTACGAAAGAGGTAACTAGAATAACCTCACTTCCAGTTCGAAATTCTAAATTCAACACCAGCTGTTTACTGTTAGCATATGGGCTAAAAGTAAACAGCTGATTTCACTTTTAGCACGCTGATTTATAAAACGTCATTTTTAGTGAAACAAGCTAGTGCTAAAGGGCCTACGTTTAGTAATGGTCGTAGAAAAAAATATTTCTAACCGCAAAGGTCAGCTCGTGTGGCAGATACAAACTTACATCTTTTAATTAGGACGCCTAGTTGTTATGATGATATCATCAGTTATGGCCTTACCTACACGTGCATATCTTATTTTCACAATTCCTTGATGTAACAGGGTACGGACACAAATAGCTCCCCCTTTATCAATCGCGTAGTATATTAATTATTTTCCTGTTCGCATTACTTTTCAATTGACATATCCATAAACATATCCATAAACTATTTGATATGTCCTGCATTTTAATATCTACATAATGGAAAAGTGCTGGGTATAGTGTAATTAATTCGGTGGAATTGACATCATATTTATTTAATCTAAGCTAAAGTTAAATTATCGACGTTATGACAATGTACACGCATCATGATAAAACGTAATCTACGATCTAGAAATGTCAGGTAGTTAGTTATTATTACCAAATTGAACAAAGAGAAAAGTATATGTCTTACTCTAAAGTACTTTAGAGTGAGAGGAGACAACAATCTGTTCGTACGCTGAACAAATACGTCAAATTGATATAAAAGCACATAAACCACACGTGAGAAGTTCTGAAGGGAATTTGCGATTTTTTTTCCAAAATGACCCTTATTTTCGTAAATAAGAAGCTTTAGCGAGTTATGGGAAACAAAATTTTGGGAAACCATAGCTTCGTTTATTATTAAACTGTCAAAATGGGGCATTTAAAAACATGTGAGTTTGTATCGCCCCTACCACACGAGTACTGAGATCGAAGCCATTTTTCAAATGTAGAGGTAACCTTTATTTTAAATATTGCTTCGTGTCAGCGCTTTTTACCAAATTTTTAAATTCCTAACGAAATTATAGTAGAACGAATAATATCTCTTTTTGACACTTTAGTCTTGAATATTAAAATGCACGATTACGAAATTAGTTCCCAGTATTGTTTTAGTAGCCCAGTCAACGAAGGTCAAATAAAAAAAATCGGAAAGTTTTAAAATTTGGTGAGGATGTTTACCTGCCGTACTATTGAATTGATATAGATCCAATACTTTGTAATTGCTATGCTCAAACAAATATACAGAGAGAGTCATAATCAGATGTAAAAAAATCCCAAAGCTTCTTCAGCCCAAAACAAAGCAATTAACCTAATACACATTAGTAACAAAACGCTCCCTTAAACAAATACAGGGTGTTAATGAAAAAACTGTTTTCTATAATTAGAAAGTAAACATTTGAATTTTAAAAATCAAGTATGCAATAAAATTGGGGTCGTTATTTATCCTTTCAAGAAGCAACCGACAAAAAACTACATGTTGCTCGGAATCCCCAGGTTGAAGAGCTTTAACACCCGCATAATGGCAAGGATGTAGTAGTAGAGTTCGCGAAACAAAACTTTGTAAAACTCCTAACTGCACAGAAATTCGGCGAGTACTTGTAGTAGGATTGTCTAAAACATAACCAATTATAGCTTCTTCTCGCATTACATTTTCCCGTAGTCGTGCACCAGAATTCGGACTCGTGGAAGATCGACGTCACCCCGTCTTCGCAAGGTTGAAATAAAGACCTGATAATTTGGGATTCTTGTGTTAGGGACGATGCGGTAGTATTCCCTAACATCTGCTAAGGCGCTTTCGTTGGAAAAGCCATACACGAAAACTATGTCTGCTATGTCTCTTGGAGTAAAATCATCCATTTCAAAAGAAAATCGCTCATTTTATAAAACAACAGAGTTTTTCAAACAATAGAGCAAATGCATTACTTTAGTTCTCTTAATGTCCGCCAGGTGGCTACATGTCGATGTTTGGTATAAAATCTCATTTGTGTATGTGATAATACCTCTCACAATTAAAAATCAAATTAATAATGAGCGTTAGGTTGATAAAAGAAGAGCTAAAACAGTTGGGTGCAAAAACTACAGGCCCCAAAAAGGTTTTAGAACGTCGGTACGTACATATAACATTTATGAAGTTTATAAAGTTAGATTTAATATTTATTGAAGAATTATTAAGTAAATTACAAAACATTTATTTTTCAAAGATGCTACATGAAATATGTATTGAAAAAGGGCAATCATAAATATATATTTTGAATTTAAACTTAAAACATGTTTTATTTAACAATAGAATTTTTGAAATTGACAAACATAAAACAATTATATATTATTTCATTAATAATATGCCACATACTTTGTGGTATTCTGTCTGCTAGAATTTTATGTTTTTTTGCTACCCCTATAAAATTTTCAATAATAATTCTACGGTTAGCAATAATTCTTGTTTTAACAACGTCTTCTTCAGATAGTTGGCTACCTCTTTTAAAAGGTGGTATATTAAGATAGACCCCTTTTTCCTCTAAAACATCTGAGATGTCAAAGCCCCTATCTGCTAATACAAATTCTCCTTCTTTTAATAAATCAAGAAGACCGGATACTTCTGTAATTTTACGATCAGTTATTGAACCGCCATAGACATCGGAAACAAACCCTATCGCACCATTTGTTGTACCTCCAACCAATACTTTAAAAGTATTTGTGCCATAGTATGAAAAATATGTTGCTTGTTGCACAAGTGGATTGCTACTTCGTTCAATACGGAATTCTGTACAGTCTAAAATGATACGGTATTCTTCAGGTGATGCTTTTGTGGCTTCCCAAACATTTATTCCTCGAAAGCACTTGTACATGTGTCTACTCCAATTTGTGATTATTTTCTTTACTGACCGGCTATCCACATCAAAGAGGCTTGCTAATGTACAATAATATAAATTAAGTTTATATTTTGTAAGAGTCAGAAGTAATTCATCATGTAGACTTAATGCGTAATGAACTTTTGAATAATTATTTCCAAAATTATCACAGAAAAAATTAAAAAGTTCTACATTGAAACCTGTCATTTGTTTAAGCTGCATTGGACTTAAAAAATTATAAGATATAAGTTGTGACCTTTTAAGCGTAACAGTTGTTTGAACAGAAACAGAAACAGTCTCTTTAACTGGAATATTATTTCCTTCTTTATTTATTTCGAGATATTCGGCGCACACTTCGCGAGTATTGTTTGCTTCGGGATTTTGAATCGATGAGTCAAGTTCAATATTTTCTGCAGAACTTATTACTTGAACATTTGTGACGCTGTCTGCTTGTGATATTGCTACTTCCCTTCGCTTAAGTCTCTCTGCTCGCTTACTGGCAACAATTTTTTTGTCAAATTTCCTAACTGGCAAATACAGGGACGGAACAGAGGACTTGTAGTTAAGAATTTTCCACTGTCCTGTAATTATAAAATTCTGGTTGTAGGTATATGTGTTACTTACCCATACTAGTATTTGTGTAATCACTGTCAAGAAAATGTTTTGAACATATTTTTGTGTGCCTTGTGGGTACTTTGGATGACTTGATAGCAATTAGCCATTGTTTCCTTAATGTTTTATCTTCAGGAAATTTGTGAAACATTAAATTTCTGTGTTTATTTGACACAGAATTACAGCTTGGTACACAACAGTTATAGGGCATTTTGAACACTTTTCGTATTATAATATATGATACAGAAAGTAAGGTTAGGTTTTAATACCAAACATCGACAACAGCGCCGTCTACATGCATTTGCTCTATTAATGGATGTTTCTGACAGCCGTTGTCTTGATATTGTTTTAAAACTAAAATTGGCTTTTAATGGTTGTTTTTGAAAATACAAATGTACGCATGTATGTATTGTATTAGCTGTAACCTCTTTTACCTACTGGTGTAGAGGATGGTGCTTTGTACGCTAGCGTTTGGCGGTGCAGTGCTCAACTTTCTCCGGTTTCGGATTACAAAGTTAGAGCACTCCATTTTGAGCTTGCGTAGCAACCATTGTGTTATGTGTGTGCGTGTTGGTGATTTGTCAATCTTGTTACTCTATTTATTAGGTCTGTGGTTCCGAGTAGAGCACACTTAATTTGGTGTCCAATTGTGAATGGTCTCGCCGAACTCGACACCGACCGCCACGGCTGCGTTTTTTTCATTAACACCCAGTATAGTTTTAAGGGAGCATTTTGTTACGAAGGGGTATTAGTTTAATTGCTTTGTTTAGGTCTAAAGGAGCTTTGGTTAAATTTTACCTAATTATAACTTACCCTGTATATTATTTAAAATGCAAGGCATGTTGATTTTCAGAAAAGTCCTAAATTGCAATTAAATGAATAATTGTTAGTGAAAAACAAACATCTTTACATACCATGTCATTTAACATTTCTGGTCGTTCAAACAATAAATGTGTGAAGAGCATAATACGACACTAGTAAACTGTTTAAAAAAAATCTTTTCTATACTGTAACTGAACCTAACCAAGTCAAAAATTTCACAGCTGCACACAGAACTGCGCTACGGAAGATTAAAATATCTAATATACTATTTAATCTATGTGCTCTGATAAAAGTTTTGCTACCGAAGACAAATAACATAGACCTAAATAATTTGGAATTGCGTATGCTAGAGAAGGTGTAGAATTTGGATGAAAAAACGTTTCACTCAACTTATTTTGGTTAAATAAAATTATATAGAGCAAGAAACAATATATTCAAGGAGAGACATGTGCAAAAAACTTAATAGAATGAACAATTTTCTATTTTAATTTGTGGGGTAAATAAAAATATTTCCAAGTTTTTAGTGGGTAATTTATTTCCAGTATTGCAGGTATAATAAAAAATAGAGTAAAGTATTCATGGATAACTGGTCTTTATAACACTTGCTCTATTTCGAGCACTCATACTTTAATATACTATTCTACGACCTTAAATTTGCTGTTATTAATCCATAAATGTCGGTTTAACAAAGGTTTGCATTTATGACAGTTATATAATCTATGTCATAATAAACAGTACGCCTTGGGGCGCGGGCGCAAGTTTGCGAAGCCAGTACTGTAAAAGTCAGTTATCAAAGGTAATTATTAATACTACACATCTCACTATATTCATTACATAACGCTTTAATTATTTAAAAAAAACTTAACTTGTAACGCAAGAAGCAACTAGAATGACTGTACAACTTCACTTCCAGTTCCAAATTGTAGTTTTACAACTTCACTTCACTTTTAGCACATGAGCTAAAAGTAAACAGCTGATCTCTTTAACCACGCTAAACTATAATACGTCACTTTTAGTGAAACAAGCTAGCGCTAAAAGGCCTACTTTTAGTAGTGGTCGTAGATAATAGCTATTTATGCAACAAGTGCTAAAAGTTGACGTTTATGCACGAGACATGAAAATTATGAAACGAAGCCGAAGGCTGAGTTTCATAACATGTCTCGTGCATAAAGGACTTTTAGCATACAATATTTTATCTACGATCTTAATATTACTGTTATTAATCGATAAATATCGATTTAACAAAGGTTTGCATCTACGACACTTCTAATTTATGTAAACAGTAGGCCATGCCACGCGGGCGAATGTTTACGAATAACAGTAGTTTAGGTCAGTTACGAAATGTAATTATTAATACTCCACATCTAACTGTATTCATTACATAACGCTTTAATTATTTCAAAAACACTTTAGCTGTAACGCAAGAAGCAACTAGAATAACTTTACAACTTCACTTCCAGTTCGAAACTGTAGTTTTATAACCTCACTTCACTTTTGGCACATGGGCTAAAAGTAAACAGCCGATTTCTTTAACCACGGTACACTATAAAACGTCACTTTTAGTGAAACAGGGTAGCGCTGAAAGGCATACTTTTAGTGGTGGTCGTAGATAAAGTATATTTTAGGGATATTATAATAAGCAAACTTTTAATGTTATAAGTAATATTAGCCTTTTCAGGGTCTTACGTTTGGGTGGGCACGGGAGATGAGATTTGCCAGGAAGAGATACGTATATTATTACTTAAATAAGAGCCTGGCACATGCGCATGCTATGCGTGATCATAAAAATCCAGTGGCGCATAACATACGTTTTTTGGGGACACGTTGAACATACAGGATTGCGAACAAAATAAAATAGATCTTAATGGAAACAAAGAAAAAGAAAAGGGGCAGTGGGAAACTCGAAGATTATATACACATCTTGCACACATAATATATACCGTTGTTGGCAAACAAGGGTTATCAAAAACCGGACTATCAGTTGCTGTAGAAAAACTAGTAAGGAACATAAAAAGCTGGGTGCAAATAAATGAATGATTAATACAAATTGAAATGATTCTGAAAGGTTATCGAGTAATATTTATAGGCACTTATACCCTTTTAACGATTAAAGTGATCAAA
Source organism: Agriotes lineatus (assembly GCA_940337035.1). Lineage (NCBI taxonomy): Eukaryota > Metazoa > Arthropoda > Insecta > Coleoptera > Elateridae > Agriotes > Agriotes lineatus. The sequence goes on along the minus strand of CALNHX010004198.1, from coordinate 8,437 downwards.
AAGGACGAATTTTATAAGATACCTACGGATAGATTAGACAAAATAAGCAACAGGAAGGAAATAATATAGACAGGGAATTTCAACTCCCATGCAGGAAATAAAATGAACGGCACCGTCGTAGAACGACACGGCGAAGATAAACTTAATGACAATGGAGAAAGTTTAATTCGCCTAAGCGAATGTTTTTAAAGATCTTAAATGGATCTTGTAAACATAAGAACATACACAAGTATACATTTTTTTTTGTAGGAGTGAGGAAAAATCTTCAAAAGACACCGTGCTTATGTCGGCGTGTCGGATTCACCTAAGAAGGGGACCCCTTCCTTAATACCATTGATCTGATGGACCTTTTGGTATAACTTCATGCTGACCGAACCCATTTTCATCCTCCTCATTCTGTTCCCTTTATTTCTTTTACTAACTTTATGTTATGCCTGTTTTTGTGCCGTTCGTTCATCAATCTCCTTTTGTGTAATGATTTCACCGATCATTTTTTTTATCTCTGTCAAGTTTTCTTCGCTTATCAACATTTGGTCGACCAAGTTGTCCCGGGTTAACACAAAGTTTATTTTGTTTTGGCAAGTCGTTCTATGCCAATTCCATCTTGCGCAACTAAAAATGGTGTGCTCTGGTGTATCCACCTCATCACAGAACGTGCACTGGTTGTCTCGTCTCTTCCCGCTTCTGTGTAGGCAGCTTTCGAAAAAGTCATGTTCAGCCAGGGCCTGGGATAAATGGTATCCAATATCACCGTGGCTTCTGGTCAACCATGGGTGTATTCGTGGGATTAGTAGTTTAGTCCACCTTCCTTGCTCTTTGTCTTCATCCTATTCTTGCCACCAGCTGTTTAATGTGGCCTCCCTCTCTTTCTTTAGCCTTGTCATTGTGCTGCTGCCCGTTGTTCTGGCTCTTTTTCTCACTAGTAAGTATATTGGGATAACGCCTGCCACCACTTGGGCGGCTCTGGTTGAAACCGTGCGGTAGGCTCCCGCTATACGTATGGCAATACTTCTCTGCGCTCCTTCTAGCTTCTTCTGGAAGCTTTCCATATTTATACTTGCTGTCCATATTGGGGCCCCGTATAGTACGACGGAGTTCACGACCGATCCCATTATTTTTCTTCGGGTAGTGTTTGGACCCGTCACGTTTGGTAGGAGGCGGCTTAACGCCGTTACGGTATTGTCTGCCTTCTCTACTGCATACTTAATGTGTTGCGCCATTCCCATATTTCTTTGTATGACTATTCCCAGTTATTTTAGGTGACTGGCTTCTAATTTTTATTCTGGCTATTCTGACTGTCAGGGTTTCTGTCTTGTTCCGTCCTGCCGGCATGATCATTTCTGCCTTGTTTGAGGCAAACTCGAGTTCCTTTCTGCCAATCCATATTTCTACGATGTCTGCTGCAATCTCAATGTTTCTTTTGGCTTCCATTATTGTTGTGCTGCTAGTTACTAGCGCCAAATCATCGACGTATGCGACAGTGATCGATCCCAGTGGCAGTTGTTCTCCCAGTAGGGAGTTATAGTAGACGTTCCACAATGTTGGCCCTAACACCAATCCCGGTGGGACACCACAAATCATACTTATACTTCGAGTTTCCCACACTATTATCTTTCTATCTTTTAGGTAGCTACATATCATCTTTCTTATATAGGGTGAGATTTTCATTCTGTCCAAGTCCGTTATAATCCCGGCCCATGGGGTAGAATTAAACGCATTCTTGACATGGAATGTGACAAGCTTGACGTGCTTTTGTTTGTGTACTCGTTTAGTCTCTTCAGCTGTGTGTAACACTTTCTTTATAGTGACAATCCGTATTGTGTGTTTGCCAGGTAATTCTTTTCATCTAGCTCGCCTTGTAATCTTTTGTTAATAAGTTGTTCTAATAACTTAGCCATGATGTTCAATAAACAGATTGGTCTATAGATCCTCTTGGCACCTTCCTTATGTGGTTTGGGTATCAAGACCAGCCTTCCAACTTTCCATTCTTTGGGGAAATCTCCTTTTCTAATAATGCTGTCCACTGTGTATTTTATTATGGGCAGGTTTTTCTGGGGTTTACACAAGTATACCTGGATACGACCAACCCTCCAGCCTCCATCATTGACTATATCATCTAAAGCAACAGACTCATTTACAAGTAAACGATGTAACACTTCAAGAAAGAACCGAATGCGGTTTGGATCACTACCTTCTCCAATAAAGAAACTTATTTTCTATGGCATAACTACACAGAAAATAGAACCCACTAATATTAGCGTTTGTTGAGAAACTTATAACATATATGTTCCCAAATATAAATTGAAAGCGTTGCAAAGAATATCAACTAACTTTCTATGAAAATGCATCTTTCTATTAAGTTTAATGAATTAGTCTTTCCTTTGTTCTCAATATGTATAAAAACATTTTAAAAAATTGAGAAGCCGCTAGAGAAGCACTAGAAGAACTGCAAGTAAAAGTGTGTTGAACGTCTGCCTTCGTCTTTGCATCACTTTTACATCGGCACCGATAAGGCGCACTTAGTTCGCGATCGACAGTGTTGTAACCGCGTTCTTTATAACACAGCTATAAGCAAGTATGATAAGTGTGCGTTCTTTAGTGAGCAGTTAATGCGTCTGAGCAGCAATTGGATTCCTCCTACGAGATCGTGTTCAATTACATAGGCTGTTATGTTTTTTGATAATTAATGCACAATGTGTGGGTTTAAAAGCTAATATAAATATAATTATGATAATAGATGTTGGTAGAATGATGAATTGCCACACGATATGGGCCGTCGTGTTCGCGTTCTTTATAAAGCACCGATAAGCAAACACGGTAGGTGCGTGTTCGTAAGCGAGAGGTTAAAGTGTTTGAATAGCAAACGGATTCCTCCTGGGAGCGCAGGTTCCAATTTCACCGACTGAAATGTATGTTTTTCTTCTCGAATTATTTTTTTACTGTTTCAGTATTATTACTATCATTAAGATGCTTTTACCTATTTTGTACATAATTTTGAAAACTCTTAAAAACGTCAAAACATTTTCTTCTATAACCTTTTCATTTACAGATTAATTTTAGGGACGCAGAAATTATTTAATTAGAGTAATCGACACGTATTTAAGTAGTGTAATCTACAATGAAGCTCAGAGAACAATAAAAACGTACGAACTAACAGGAAAAAGCACACAAATTTAAAACTAATATCGACAGATCAATATGAACTGAAATAGAACAGACCTGAATTTATGGAAAATCTTGCAGACAGCTGTAATAAAGGGGACATATCGATTTCCGAATTGAAGCGACCAACAATATGAAAAATGGAAGAGCAAGTGGGCCTAATGGAATTTCTCTGGGATTAATCATACAATGTTCAAAAATATTGATTGATCTCCTCATCTGTAAATTTACGTCTCTGCATCCAGAATGAAAAAAAGGTTATGCAAGTAACATATTCAAAAAAAAAGAGAAAAGGGAGTGTAATAAATTCCATAGTAAGAATACATGGGAATATATTGACAGAGGCTTGAATCAAAAATAGAAGACATGGAAGAGCAAAGTGGATTTTGCGGGGGCCGATCTATTGGCAACTTAGTTTGCATAGGACAACTAAAGGAAAAGAGAATATCGAACTATTTACTATTTATAGATCTAGAAAAAGCTTATGATAGCGTCGCTTCATGCCGATGATGCGATGATGAGAAGAATCATAAAGCACCTTACACTATCAGTATCTATGGCAAATTTTATATAAATATATCTTATATAAACGTGTACTGTGCCACCTTGGATTCCTTCCTGCGTGTGCCACATTTTCATCGCACACACTCCGTCTGCGGTTGGTACTCACCGTGTCCTTCATAATGCAACGACAACAAGTACATCAGGTAGCAGAATTTAACCGAACGGGTAAAGCGTCTGACTAGCAATAGCATTGTCTCCGAGAGCAAAGGTTTGAATCTTACCGACTGCGGTGTCTTTTCTTTCCAAATTAATGTAATTTGCATTACTAAGTGTGTACATTTACTATTCCAGTATCAATAAAAATACTAAGATACTATTATCTATTTTCTACAAAATCTTGAACACTCTTCAACCGTCATTAGTGTTAGTAGTTTTTCCTGCTGTTCGTTTTGTGTATTTAAGACGTTAGAGTATTTTCTTCTGTCACTTTTTTATTTACAATGCCGGTTTGAAAATGCAAAAATTATTTTAATTAGAAGAAGCCAACCTACGTAATGGGTTGAAAAGCTATTCCTTATATATAATCGTTGTGCCTGCTTGGGTACCTACCTGTTTGCCTGTGTCATGTTTTCATCGTCACCGATTTGATGCACTTCGTTCACGATCGGCAATACTCAGTTATTTTGTCGCCGTGTTCATTATAATACAACAATAAGCATGTACGTTACTTAATATTCGTGATCCAGCAAATAAAGCACCGGACTACAACTCAGATTCCCTCTTGGAACACAGGTTTGAACCTTACAGACATTTCTTTCTTTGGGAATTAATGTAATTCGCGTTACTAGATATTTCGCTTGACGATGTTAGTTTTATTAGAAACATTAATATATTTCAACTAGTTTGTACGCAATTTTGAATACTGGAACATGGGTTAAGTTTTAGAATAAATACCTTTTAAAACCACTTGCTTTTGTAACTTTTATGTTTAGAATTCAATTTTAAAAAAGCAAAAATTAATTAGAATAAAACCACTTATGTGGTGGGCTACAAAGCTTGTCGTTATACAGAGTGAATATAAATTATTGTAGGTCCAGAGTGCGTCTGAGATTCCAGTGTGTTGGCTTTTGCCGCTTTATTGCATGTGTGTATGATGTCGATGCAGTATGCACCCTATACACTCTATACACATTAAGTGTCAAGGGTTACATAACACACATGAGTTATATTATGACTAGACAATGGCCCCCTGTGTAAAACTGCAAGCTTGCAACCTTTAACAATAATAGCTTCTTTGTATGAACTGCAAGTCTGCAACCTTGAACGCACGTGGCTTCCTGTCTCACGCTCCCTTTTAGAGATAACGCTTATCTTAGCTGATTAGACATAGTATATATACAAGTAGCCTGCACCTCTAAGATAAGTTCCAGTTAGTTCGTAGCTAGATGTAAGAAATTGTCTGGCAGCTAATCTGTGTGCTTCCAATGTTATATTTCATTGTAAAATAAAAATAAACGTTTTTTAAAAAGTCGTTTCGGCGGCCTTTTAATAAAACTGGCGCAGTCATTCGGATTTGTGGAGGAAAACCTGGAAAACTACAAACATCGAGTCGACCAGCAACTTTCCTTGAGGTTCAGCTCTCTGCCGCAAATCGACACCTATCACTCAGCGGATCTTCGGACATCTCCAACAGGGACAAACATCGCCCGATCGTGAGAAGCGCCCGTCGACCCAGCTCCTGCTCCTCCGTGGTTATTGGAACCATCTGGTCATTGGGACCACTTGATCATTGGGATCAGTCTCTGGTTTGGCAACGTCAACAACGACGACCCCAGGACAACTTTTGGATAACGCTCTAGCGCAAAGCAGACTATCCAAAGTCGGACTTCAGGACCTAGCTGTTTGCAGGCCAGCCGACATCAACAGGATCGACGCATCCTTTTTGAAGACAACAGGACGTAGCAGATCGCACGCCGTTCGTCAATTTTTACGCACAATGTAAGTGCATATTTTTATAATAATTTTCAAGCTTTAGAGAAAAAGCAAAGGTATATTTTAAAGGCAACAAAGTAACGACTATTAAAGCGTTCGCCTAAGTAATAATTTTCAAGTTTTAAAGAAAAAGCAAAATAATTAATTTTAAAGGCAACAAAGTAACGTAATATAATTTTCAAAAGTAATAATTATTAAAGCGTTCGCCTAAACAATAAAGTAAAAATTCCAAAGGCAACAAAGTAACGTAATATAATTTTCAAAAGTGCTAATTATTAAAGCGTTCGCCTAAACAACAAAGTTAACTAATATAAAGTTTTAAAAATTATACTAACATAGTTTTAAATATTTATTTATAAGATCAGGCAGAACGTAGTAAGCCAGACCAATTGCTGCACATACTAGGTGTGCTTAATTTGCATTTGTGCTTGCGTTCTTGCGCGTAGGGCTCCTACCCCTGTTAGGCATCCCCTAGTCATATAAATTGTTTACTAACATAAAACAAAATTAAAAATCAATTGAAACAAATAAAGTAAAATTAATTTTTGTCTACAAAAGAGAATCTTAAGTAAAAACACCTAGAAATTAATTTTTTAACAATTACAAAATTTTTATGTTTAGATCACTATTATCTTGAAGTATTAGATAAAAAATTATATTTTGAAACAATTGTAAAAATGTTATGTCACGAGATCGATCACGCTCACCAAGGAGTTCTATCCCTAGAATTTTATTTTTAAATAATTGTAACAACCCAAATATGGTTGACCAAAACGCATCATTGTTTCCCCCACATTTTAATGTAGCTTTACTAAATGAAATTCCCACATATGATGGTAATCAAGCCACTCTTTCGGAATTTATCAGATCCGCAGAAATTATTGCAACTAAATTTTGCACAGAAAATTCAAACGATTATATCAACCAAGTAATTTTAAATTCGATAAGGAATAAATTAAAAGGTCAAGCGTTAGAAGTAATTACAGGTTACCAGTATGATACTTGGAAAAAAGACTTAAAAATGTCTTAATTGAAAATTTTGGCGACCAAAGGTCAGAATTGAATCTTTTAATTGATTTAACCAAATTAAAACAGAATAAAGACTCTCCCATAGAATTTTTCAATAAAATTAGAACCCATTTGGCTATTTATAATTCAAAAGTTTCTCTGAGTCAAGAATCAAAAGACATTATCACTTATAAATTAAAGGCTAACAAAGATTTAGCACTTCGCACTTTTACAAGTGGACTAAATGAAAATTTAGGAAGCATTGTAAGAAGTAGAAATCCAACTTCACTAGAACAAGCCTTAAGCATAGTAAAAGAAGAAATTGATATCAGATATTCTCAAAATCAAAATAATTTTCAAAGTCAAAAATTAAATAAATCAAATTTAACTTCCAATATTCAAACACGAAATTCACATCAACCTAAGTTTAATAACCCAAATTTCATGCAAAGACCATTCCAACAAAATCGAAGTAATTTTAATCAAAATCCTAAAAGTAATTTTAATCAAAATCCCAACTATTTTAAAAATCCAACGAATTTTAACAATCCTAATAATTCTAGAATAACTCAAAATTCAAGCTTTAATGCATTTGCACCAAAACCAAATTTTTCACCAACAAATAAACCAGAACCTATGGACTTTAGCACTATAAAAAGACCAGCTACTCAACAATCAAATTTCCCCAATAAATATCGAGCAAATTCTCAAAGCGTTAATAGAAATTTTAATCATTTAAATTATCATCAAGAAAAACCTCCGGATAAATATGAAAACTTAGCCGAAAATGTATTTGAAAATGGAGAATTTTCAACTCCAGAAAATTTTAACGAAAACCCTCAGGAATATTTTGACCCTGACAATTTTCAAGATACAACTGAAAATTACGAATCACAAGATTTAGACCATACTTACGATTATTTCGAATATCCAGATCCAAACGATACCGTAAATTTTCATTAAGAGCCTCGGAAAAGAATATTTTAACTTTTAATATAAATCCAAAATCAAACCTTCCTTATATTATAATTCCCGCCACCGGCGATAAACTTTTAATAGATACAGGTAGCTCACAAACAATAATTTCTCCAGATTTTGTACAACAACATTTTCCAAATTATATTTATGAAACAGAATTCGAGATAGTTACATCTCATGGAATTTCTCAACATAACTTAATTGCAGATTTACCCATTCCTAATCTTTTTTATAAAAACGGAACACATACGTGTTATTTATTCAATTTTCACCAAGACTATGTAGGACTTATTGGATCCGATTTACTTTCAAAATTATCCGCACGAATAGATTATAAATGGATGCACATTCAAACAGAAAAAACAGTAATACCATTCTATTATAATCCATCAAAAACTAAACAGGAAATTCAAAAACGTAATGAATGTAATTTTTCCAAATTGAAAAAACTCAGATTTTGTCAGAAAACTTGTAGTACCTCCCCGTACAGAATGTTTTGTAAATTTACCAGCAGTAGGAAAGAATGGAACTAAAATAGCTCCAAAACTAAAATTTAATGAAAAACTAATTATGCCTTCAGCATTAGTGAAATTACACAACAATTGGTTTAAAACCAGCGTAATTAATACTTCAAACGAAACACAAGAAATAAATATTTATAATCCTTTATTTGTAGAAGACTATGAACCCGATAGCAAAAATCAACCTATCAGACTTAACAACTTTAATATAAAAACTCCAAACACCAAAAGTATTTTAAATAACAATTTAAAAAACAATTTAAGATTAGACC